>VXAX01001641.1:1250436-1292398 GCA_013399835.1 Leptocoma aspasia
AAAAAAAAGAAAAAAGTGGCCTTTTGTTTGTGGTTTTAAAAAGTAAGTCTCAAATATGTGCAGACTACCTCACAGGCAACAACAAAAGCAGACCTTTGTACTCTGCACACAGATGCTGAAAAACAAATCCTTGGAATACCTTCAAAGAAGCAGAACTAGAGGAAATTCACTTGAATGAAGAGGGAGATGTAACACAATTTTTGTGTAGAGGCTCGGCTGATCAAAGAACATCTCAAAATAAAAGGATGATGAACATGACAACAGGCAATGGGAAAAGGATTTAAAAACACTTATGAATTACAGCCATTATTAAGAGCTTTTAAAATATAAGAAGGAATCCCACAGTGGCATCAAGACAAACCAGCATACTGCCAAATCAAGACAGGATGCTTTTCCCACCCTTCTCCTAGAACAACAAAATAAAACTGCTGTCATCACGCTCCCCCAGTGCAACATCCCCCACTGCATGTCTGAGCCCTGCTGTGACAGTTCCAGCAGTTCTTTTAGCACCATGGGGGTGATGTTGCACTGAGCAGTCACAACCAGTAGCAATGTTACAAGACCTGGATTAGCTGGACATGGCTGAATAGTCAGCTACGATGCCAAGAAGGTGGGCAGTTCTGTTCCCTGGAAACATGCACAACGCTCTGTTTATGTGGTTTTGATCTGTTGTTCAGTGAGGCTGTAGCATGTTCAACTAGGGACGGGCATGTACATCAGCAAACAGAGAAATCGTGGCTCTTGGAAGAGCTGAGGAGACCAAGATGAGTAGATGCAGGACAAGAAGGAAACTACAAAGCCTGAAATCACCACAGTGTCAGTTTTGAAAAGGCAGCAGCCAGGGCCACTTCAGGTCAATTAGTTTGACACCAGTCTGGATCAAAACAATGGAGAGGTTCAGTTAATAGTTCCACTGACAGAAACACACAATTAATGCTGGTCAAGCTGGCTGTTACAGCAGGGTGTCCAGTTCTGTTTTCTAACAGGTCTGAGCAACCAAATCTGATGTCATTATTTCTCAGGGTAACGAATCAAAGAAAACCCACCTCAGTATAAGTAGCACACAGTTTTTTAATGAAAACTGATTTATACCAAGTAACTGTCAGGGAAAAATTACCCATCTCCCTAGCACTTATTCATGCAGCACACATATACTGTCAGAAGAAACGGCTAGATGAAATAAAATTGTCATCACTGAAGAAATGCCTGCAAGGAGATCTGCTAGAGTCAGAACAACTGCAGTCCTATTCAACAGTTTCAACACAGTCTCAGCAAGTAAACATCACATAAATACTGCCAGAGCTTTAGGCAGCAAATACAACATGTCCCTCACATATAATCACACAGATTTCTCGTGTACCTAAATCCATGGAAATAATTTGTACTGAAATGAGTGCAACAGAAACAAAAAATTGAAGGCTGTCATACTGACAGAATATTGTAAAGTAGAAATTCAAGAGTTTTAGGCTTCAAACAATTCATAACTCTGTCCCAGACTTTCTGGGTAACTATTTAGTAGATCTATGTTAAATATATTTCAGGCCATAAAATATCTTCAAGAAGTGCTGAAAAGGGAGTGATGGTAAAATACACAATATTTGTGAAAGCATTCAGACCATGGTGTCACACCTAGCTGTATCGTTGCCAAATTTTAAGCTGAAAGAACTCCCAGCCCAAATTTTGCTGCTGCCAAAAGCCCAGAATTACCTATTTATGGGTATTGTATGCTTAATTTAAAAAACCAAAACACAACAGTCTGTTATGTAGTTGAAAATAGTCGTCCTCTCTTTGAAGGGGAAAAAAAATCAGAATGCAGTAGTTTTGCTGACTTAAAGCACTACAAGTTAACTGGGAAGCACAGATCTTCATATGGCTTTATGCAGGCAGCACCATTTACAATGCCAGCTCCTGGATACATCACAGTTAGAAAACCAAAGTTTTTCTAACTACAAAAAATGGTGTGCGTCTTCTTGTTCCTGATTCACCATGTTCACCCAGTAGTGCAAAAAATAAATGAATCTCTGGGGTGGTTTTTACTTTTGCATTTAGAGCACAGCATGTGAAATATGGAATAGTTTAGTTGTTCTGATGATGGTCAAGAAGGCTGGAGAGCCTACATGAAATATCTCATTTATTGAGACAGCAGACTGGAAGACTAGAGATTTAAATTTAATTCCTGAATCTCCGACATCCTGAACAAATTCCTTGCACTTGTTTTCCTCTTATAGAGGAAGAGTATTACACTCACCCTAATGTGGTCAGGAATCCATGTGTGAAACATGACCATTCTAACTTCTAATGCAACCCAACTGGATCAATCAGCTAACAGCCACCCCACACAACACACTCCAGTTTAATTAAAAGGCTTAAGATTTCCATTTTCTATGCAGATAATGTAGCTACCAAGGATCATTTTGCCCCATCAATGCAAGATTTAGACCAGTATCAGATTTTTAGTAAAATCTCTTACCATTATACATCTCTGACCTACCATGTATTTATACTAGTAAGAAATTTATCTTTTTCCTTTTGCAAGTTAGTTCACAAAAGCACATAGCTGGAGATCATGGATTCCCAGGAACATGTCCCAGAGTGCATACAGACAGGGAAACCAAGTTTAATGACTCTGACTGGAGAAACAACTCAACTGATGTGGAAAATGTAAGTTGGCTTTTATATAAAGGGTGCTTATACTTTTTTATTCCCTAATCCCACTTTTAAAACTTAGGTAAGTCCTTGAGTGTGAGATAGAGCAGGGAATTTGAGATGAAAATGACCCAAATTTTCCATTAGTTTTCTTGGATAGGCACAGGACCCAGGGGCCAGGTGAGCAGTGCCAGGGAGAAGCTGGCTGGGCTGCATGTGCCAGAGACAGCACAGTGGCAGCAGGGACAGGAACCATCACCTCCCCATTTTATTCATTCTGCAGAAGCAGTACTGGAGACAAAGGTGCTGCCTCTCAGTTATAAATCTAGGTGAGATTTGCTCAGCAGCTGTGAGTGAGCCAGGCAGTGACAAGCACTGAATAGCTTCCTTTCCAGCTGTGTGAGGAGATGAATGGCTGGAATTCAAAGTACTGCTTGGGGACTTATGGCAAGAATTGGTTTTTTACCCTATAGCCAGTACTCAGTATTCTGCCTCACGTGCTTCCTTGCTTCTTTTGACTACAGTTGCAGCTGAGCAACTGG
This sequence comes from Leptocoma aspasia, assembly GCA_013399835.1. Taxonomy (NCBI): domain Eukaryota; kingdom Metazoa; phylum Chordata; class Aves; order Passeriformes; family Nectariniidae; genus Leptocoma; species Leptocoma aspasia. The sequence goes on from VXAX01001641.1 coordinate 1,253,625, forward strand.
AGAGAAACCAAATCTGGCTACTGGTTCCAGGTAGAAGTCCCAGGGAGTAGCAGGATGGTTCCCATAAAGCCTGCCTTTTGGAAGGGAGGAGGGTCAAACACAGAAAATCTCACTATAATGTTTAAAAACCAAAATCCAAATACTCTAATTCAAGGACCTAACCAAATTTTAAACATGTTAGGAACTAAGGCTGGTATAACCACACTTTATTATTGACCAGTTCTCCAAAGAATAATAAAAAGATAACCTTAGAGAGCTGTGCCATAGTGAATAAAAGCTGACTTACCTTTTACCCATAGGCTGAGTACTCATTCCTACCCTGGTCAGTGATGGCACTGATATCACCTACCAAGAACATGGTGAAGCTCATCTTTGTAGAGCAGGGAATCAACAACTGTAGACCAAGCTAAAATGTGAAATTGCAAAAGGAAAGAGAAAAAGAGTATATAAAACTTAATTTAAAATCTTGGTGATTACGTTTACTACTGCCAGTTTACTGCTGGCTTAGGCCAGTTGGCAGCTCACTACTGAAATGGAGGCAAATTTTAGAAAAACCTCCTTTATACTGGAGGACTGATACTGCTTTCACAGAGGCCAGTATGTGACTTTGAGACCATAAGGAATCACCTGCACCCGTTAGTCTGATCTGTGAAAACAAACTTTAGAGGTATCCAGACACTTCAAAGTTTGTGAATCTAGCAAAAGTTTCAGGTATGTGGCTGTACTAGTTCATTTGTCTAAATCTTACTTTGAATTTATTAAACTTCAGCTTCCAATCAGAATTCATTGAGCCTCTCTGTGTAGATTACAAAGCTTTTTGCTGAGAATAATTCTTCAGCAATACCTGACACCAAATCACCTGGTAACCTTTTCTGTCTTAAGGTAACTGAAGTAAACTGTCTACTGCATTTCCTACAGACTCATGAATAAAAGTACTGTGAAAATAACCACTACAACCACTCTAAGCTATAAAGCATTCACAAACACAACCTTTCCTACTGCAAAATTTGGCATCTTCAAAAAGCCTTCCTTCCTCAACAACTAAGCATAAAACACTAAAGTTACAGAGTTAAGTTTGCAATTTCTCAATTTCTGGTTTTCCTGGAGAGCACGGAGACTTACTTTTCTCTTTTTTTTTCCCCCCTGGAAAGGACACATGCAGTATTTTCCCAAAGGAGAGAGTTTAAAAGTAATATATGCAAACTATAGTGTCAGTATGCTGAACACAGGAGGTCAAGCAGGAAATGCCTAATAGGTAGGGCTTAAGCAATACAAATCATGATGACATGAGAAATAAAAGGCAAGAGGAATACACAGATCTTCTCATAATGTTTGATTGTGCTCAGAGGACATTGGCCCAATCCAATACCCTTGGACTTCCCTCATGTATGTAGTCTTAGCTGAAAAAAAATGACATCAGATCAAAAGAAGAGACAGATGAAAAAAAGAGCAAAAAAACCCAAAGAATTCAAGGTCGGCGACAGGACAACATATTCCATGTTTGGCACAGAGCACACAGTAGAATCTCCTTTCTCAATGTAATTTTGCATTTGAGAAACATTTTAAAAAATGACCAGCAGATCAGACCCAAAGAACATTGTTGTTAAAAGGAAGGTGAAGTCTGTAGTTTCCGCAAAATTCTCAAGAACCTTCTTCAAAGTCATGCAAACTCTAAAACAGTTCTTGTAACAGACATTATAACCTGCTGTCTTAGCTCAGCAATGCTGCCTGTAATGTCTGTAATCCAACAAACCTCCAGTGATAGCACCAAGGTAAGAACGAGAAAGCAGCTTACAGCTGGACATCAATCAACTGCTATAAAGGCACAGAACTGTTTTTATTTCAAAAACAAAAGCCACTTCACTAATACAAGAAAATACCAGAACACAACAGAGATAAATAACAAGGTGGGGAAAAAAATAAAACCAATAAAAAACCCCCAAAGCACAGAAGATATACATGAACTTGTGCAACGTATGAACATTCAAAATTGAAACTGGAAAGAACTTCACTTGTTTCTTTTTTTTTTTTTTTTTAATCCTGCATGGCAAGAGACATTGGAGACCTATCCTGTCTCTCCAGCAGGTGTAGGGATATACTTATCTCTAGAGTGACAGTTCAAAAGGAGAACAGACATATACTAGATAATGTACTCAATCTAAAGTGCTCACCCAATGTTCATTTCCCAATGTTCACTTAAAAAGCAACAATCCTGTATAAAAAGAATATTGATATATGTGTTGTTGACATAAAAGCAGAGGAAGAAGACAGTGCTCTAAAGCTCTCTAGCTGGCATAAACTGGAGAAAAGACATTTTATCCTCCAGCAGAGTTCATCCACCCTTAAGCCTGGCCTGACTGTCCATGGTAACAAATCAAGTCTGCTACGGGTGCAAATATGACAGCAGACTTCCTGTGGGGAAACCTGGGTACTGTGTGAGGAAGGACCTTTACCACACAGATGTAACCATATTGCTTCCAGGTGCCACTTGTTGCACAGCCTGTCACAGTATCTGCACTAATGGGGTATGTGGAAGGTGGCTCTGCACAAGCCAGTTGTCACATTACATCTGCTTTTCTGTTATAAAAGACTCCCATGGCTCCCAGTGATGAAAAATTGACTGTATATACAAAACAGTTCTGAAGCAGTATAAACATTTATCAGAGATTAGCATTTCAAGTAATTAAAAGCAGAGCTGCTGCTTGTTATGTATGTGAAATAAAACCATGCAGGCAAAATGTAATGAAAGCATTCGTGAATGAATTTTATCTGATCACAGTACATGATCAGTATAAAAAGCATCAGACAAGCAGCTAATTTCATTATGTATACTTTCAACCATATTGGTGTGAGACTGTTGTAACGGCAATCTAGAGTTAATTTTTTAATTTGTCAGGGCTGCTGTAAAGTTATATATGTACATGCTAATCTGCAGCCCCATGATGGACAGCATCAAGGAACTGAGCAGGTCATGATCCTCAGGACACCTCCACTTCTCACACACACTGATACATTGTGAACTATTTTCATTTATTTTGCATAATACAAAATAATACATTTTCATGTATTATTTTGCATCAGTTTAGCCATGACAGCTGCACTTACATAAACCATCTCAGCAAAGAACTTTCAAACCGTTCACAAAGATTAAATAATTAATTTCTCAATACCCACGGAATGTAAAATATAACATCTATAAATGTGAAATAAAATCAGCAACTTTTTTCAGCAAATAAATTTAGTTGCACTCTTAAAATATCAATTTACACAAATCATCTAAAGGTGATCTGCAAAGGCAGCAACCCTCCAATCTTCGGGGGAATACAGCCAATTGCTATACACTCTACTGGACTATGACTGAAAGCAAACAGAACAGAACAATCATATTGCTAAAAGCGGAAGGCTTCACTTACCCTTCTCTCCATCTGAAATAAGATCTCTTTCTCCCTTTTGCACAACTGTCAAATTCCCCATGGCTTGGCTGAGTCTTAGTACACATCCATGATGATCACTACTGTCTACGGGGTCTCTAAGCTACAACACAAGAATTCCATATACAGTATATATTTTGCTACTAGAACAACATATTCTAACACACGCCACATATGCATGGGGGGAAAAAAAGCAACATCATCAGTCTTTCCGTGTATTTTTTTCTATATCCACTGCAATGTTAAAAAACGCACAAGAATGTGTCTTCTTTAAGAAAAAGCTCAGTTTAAGAATATGCATTGCTGTGGCAATTATCCCATGGAATAATAACCCAGAGAGTGTTTCTCTCACATACAAGAAACAGCACATAATATTTAAGCCAGTAATAAGTTACTTATTTTCAAGGACAAAAAGACTAAACTTGCACATACATAAATACCAAAAAGGCCAACAGCTCACCATGGCTTCATACAGTCTACTGAACTCCATATAGTTTGGAGTAAGAATAGCTCTCTGGTAGCCTTGAATAAGAGAAGGCTGCTGGGAAATGAGCCACAGTCCATCCTGCAAAACACAGTAAGAACATTTACTGAATAAATTCTTAAATGTTAAACTACTGACTGAAATCAAGAAAATACTTACTGCATCAATAATGATAGGAATTCCTTTCACTTTCGATTTCTCTATAATACCCTGCAAAAAATGCAGATACTTTTAAGATGCTTGTTAATTTAGATCTCTTAAGAGCCAAACCAAATTAATACAATAAATCCGACCATGCAAGTTGTTTTTACAAAGTGATAGGAAAAAATCTGTTATATTCTACAAACTAATGCAAAACATTTTCATATCAGCAGGTAATTTTACAGTCACAATGTTTTCTCCCTGGTTTAAGTGTCCACAGAGTTGGTATGTCTATTGGGTACTCATGGCAAGTTTTTGGGAGGGGGAAGAGGGGCTACAGGGCTTCTCCCAGAAATTGCTGGAAGCTTCCCTCATGTCCAACAGAGCCAATGCCAGCCAGCTCCAGGACACTCCTGCCACTGGCCAAGCCAAGCCCACCAGCGACAGTGGTAGCACCTCTGGGATCACAGATTTAAAAACAGGATAAAGTTACTGTGCTGAACCAATTGCAGCCAGAGAAGAGAGGAGTGAGAATATGTGAAAGCTACAGCCCTGCAGACATGCCGGTCAGTGAGGGAGGAAGAGGAGGTGTTCCAGGCTCTGGAGCAGAGATTCCCCTGCAGCCTGTGCTGCAGCTCACAGTGAGACAGCTGTGCCCTGCAGCCTATGGAAACCCACAGGGGAGCAGAGCAGGTGGATGCCCAAAGGAGGCTGTGACCCCACAGAAAGCACACACTGCAACAGGCAGGACCTGTGGCCCCACGGAGAGAGGAGCCCACAGCGGAGCAGTCTGTGAAGAACTGCAGTCCATGGGAAGTTCACTGGAGAAGTTTGTGGAGGACTGTCTCTTGTCAGACAGACCACATGGTGGAACAGGGGAAGAATGTGGAGTCCTTCCTCCAAGGAAGAAAGAGCAGCAGAGACAATATGTGATGAACTGATTAGAGTACCCATTTCCTGACTCCCTGCACCATTGAGAGCAGGGAAATGAACTATTTTGGAGTTAAAATAAGCTTGGGAAGAAGGGAGGGGTGGAAGGAAGGTGTTTTACCACTTGGTTTTATTTCTCATTATCCTACTCTGATTTAATTTGTTATAAAACTCAATTAATTTCCCCAAGTTGAGTCTGTTGCACATACTTCAATATAACAGTAACTGGTGAATGATCTCTCCTGTCCTTATCTTAACCCACAAGTCTTTTTTTTTGTATTTTCTCTCCCCTGTCCAGCTGAGAAGGGGAGTGATAGAGAAGCTTTGATGGGCACCTGGCATTCAGCCAGGGTCAACCCACCACAATAATCAAACAAACAAGTAATCTCACCCACTCTGCCTGCTGTAGGAGGCATGTAATGCCAACACAAATCACACATAGTAAACATACATCTTCAATTAAAATAAAACCAGAAAAATCCCAGTGAGTACTGCCTTGATAAAAATCTACCAATAACTATAATAACTAGCTTGAGTTGCTTTGCTGCTGACAGCCCCACTGCAGTATGAGTTTATGTACAAACAAGCACCTGAGACAAGCAGTATGTATGATGTCATTTCACCTGTGGTTCTGGAAGTTTTATGCTTTGAAAGCAAAACCAAGGTGGCCTAGACAACAGACCATCTGTAAATGTGTTTTTTTCAGCAAGCAGTATCTCTGAGCAGACTGTCTGCCCTTGTTCTCTCTCCTAACCCAGCAGCAGCAACGACTGATCCTCAAGCTCTTTAATGAACAGTGGCCAACAGTCAAGTTTTTTTTCAGTGTTGGTTATTACCAACTCATCTTTGAAGCTTGAGGGTTTATCTTTTTCCTGTATAAGATAACAGAGCATGGTATCCATCCAAAAGTTTAATTAATTTGGATGTTATTAAACTCTTCAGATTAGCTGTCATATGGCACTGAGCTTCACAGGTTAGCAAGACATGATGTAAGGGAATAAAGAAGCAATTTTTAATTAATATTCAGGGTATGGAACATCCCTCTTTTCTTATATAGTGGTCAAAATAAACACCACCCACCTTGCTCCCTGTGAACTATTACATATAACATATACATATCCTCACAAACATTACTAGCTGACTCTGATTTTTCCAATACCAATGGAAAATATTTCCCTTCCACTTTCTTTGTTGGGCACTGTTTGCAGTTTGGAAGCATGAGACTACCCACTGCTGCAAGCCTGAGGACTTGTCCCAACACACAGCTACAGCAGAAGCTACTAGAGAACAGAAACCTTTCCTACATAGACTTGCACACCTTGGGCTGTGTGTCAAGACTGCCAGGTGCCCACCTCCTTTGGGATCTCTAGGGAACACCACAGAGTCTTCTCTTATACTCAGCTACTTGAATAATTTTGAACCAATTGCAAGTTTTACACAACTCATGCTGTTCAGCTACTGCTAAATTATTCAAATGTATTAGTAAGTATACTTAACAGCTGTGTGAGGATGGAGTCTTAAAACATACCTAGAATTAACTGTGGCATTCTGAAAACCAGAGTGTCTTACTTTCAAAGCTTTTAAGAAATGTATGAGAGAGAAATTTCTTCATTCATTCATGTTAATCTGCACAGATGTGCACAGCTCAGTTTTCCTTCACAGAAGTTGCACTGCTTTACCCCTGCTGTGTTAAGTTCATTAACAATTACATTTAACTTGGCTCACTTTGTAACAATAAAACAAGGCTGTTGTTCTAGCAACCAGATTTTGTGGTTTGCTGTTTGTATTTTCCTTGTATAAATGAATGTTATAGATCCAACAGCCCAATTATTTTTGAACGATACTAAGTCCTACTGATTAGATATCATAGGGCACTGAGATCCAGACGTCAGCAAGATCATCCTCCCCCAATCTTTGAAGGCACAAATACCTTTTACTGCAACCTGGTTTTCTAACTGGTTATAATTAGAATATTTTTGTACATTAGCAGCTTCACCAAACTCCTTAAGTACACTTAAAATGATTACTGCTCCACTTCCCACTAATATGAATCACCAGTTTATTCTAGTATGTCAACTTCAGTAAGCCAGTCTTTCATGACACTTGATTTTCTAAAGCTAAAAAAGATTTCCCCAACACAGTTAGTAAGGAAGTCTGAAGAAAGACACCAGATCTCAGGAGTCCTTATCCTTCTGAACTACTCTCTTAAATGCATTATAAGCAATCTAGGGAAGGAATTTTGCCAAAATTCTGTTCCCAAAGCAGCTGAAGTTTGGCAGTTGCTGTTATTGTTCGGCCTTTTTTCATGTTTCCTCATAATTGCCATCTTGGCTACTGGAATGTCTTGCTTTCTCCTAAATAAACAATCCTGAAGATCCATGGTATACCAAAAGAATGTATGTATAAGATAAAAAAAAAAAAAGTGGAAGTTACAAAGCATGACAGTGTACAGCTAAATAGCATCTGGAAGGCCAGATCACTGGTACACTTCAGAGAAATAAGGCATTTTTTTCCTAATCATGTTTTGAGTTCCTACCTCTCTAGCACATCTTCCACAATCCTTAAACATTTGACCTCTACTCTAAAGAGAAATTTCACCTTGCTATGTAAAACCTACTGGGCAAGCAACTTTTATTGTGTACCAAGTCTCTGAGGTATCAGTTTCTAATCTAACATACTGAATGATCTTTGCTTGCTCTTCCTCTCCTTATGAAACAAATAATCAGGGGATACAAAGTCATTTGTCTTATTTAAAAAGTTCATCTTTTATTAAAAAAATGCCAAACAATAAAAAACAAACAAACAAACTCCTATCCCAATCATTTTCCTTTCCTCTTCCTTCCTTAAACCCAGAGAGAAACTCCTTGGAGATAGATAAGTGTCCCTAAACCAGGACAATAAGGAACCTCATAGAGGAAGTTCTGGGAAGGGAAGGAGTGATTTCGAAACTGTAATAAAGCAGTGGAGATAAGGGACTCCTAAGCCCCCAAGGACATCCAAAACTGAAGCACTGGACTCACAAGGCAATCTTGGCACGAGTCACAAAGCAGAGAGGACAATGATGAGAAGAAGAGGATGATACGCTGTTGTCACCCAACATTATGACCCACAGCTGCACTGCGTAGCTAAGATATCAAAGACTGAAAATTGGATCCTTCCTCTGCAATTCACAGCCAGGGCCGAAATTCAGTCTCTTACCTTTCCTATTGAGAGTTTTAATAATGGGGTTTAGGCAATCTCTATTCTTCTTTGTATCAGCTGGCTAAATACTTGGCAGTCCTCTGAAACAGTGATTCAACATTTGCGTGAGAAAAGGAAAAGAGGTGCCAACCCCCTCTTATTAAAATCAGTGATGATTAACTGTACTGCAAGACTGCAGTACTCATGCTAGAACAAATCTGTAACAGGAGTTTCCTCTCCTAATAGCAAGACCAAATCTGAAGCTTCTATCCTCATTAAGCCAAAGAGGAAATTACCTGAGATTCACACATCCCACCAAGATGCTCTATGGGACAAACTCTCTCACAGTTATTATCATTTGTTAGCAGCACCAAATACTTGACATTTAGAATTGCCCAAAATAGTATTTCAGTCATTGCAGTTTTTGGTGGCAGTGGGTGAGGGGAAGAAAGCCAGAGAGGGTAAAATTAACCTGAATCTACTCCTACTCTACTCTTGAAATACACTATTTCCTGAAAAAACCTTTTTCTTTGACTCATTATTCAGGACTTCTACGTAAGCAACCTACTCAATAAGAACTGAAAAAGAACTTGTGCCACAGTAGAAACCATTGGTCTATCTGAAGAAAGGTAACTCTTTATTGTAAGTACAAAAATTTACGAAGTAAGAATGAAAAGTTAATGTGTTTTCTGTTGGGGGCTTTTTTAGCTGTTGTTTCCCCCCACAACCTGCTGGGAACCTACCTCCAGGGCCCTTGAAGGAGATTCCCTGCGTGAGTTCTTTGCCAGGGATGAAAAACGAGCAAGNATTTACGAAGTAAGAATGAAAAGTTAATGTGTTTTCATTATTTTTTTTATTATCATGGAAACTATTCCCTTAAATGCAATGCATTCATTGTAGTAGAACTCTGTTTCCTGTCCCAACTTTCACATGGGAATCTTAAAACTGATTCCCAAACCCAAACTTCAAAAGAAACCCAAAAGACAAAGCTGAAACACAAAATAAGCAAAACCACCAAAACAAAACCAAAACACACCAACCACCATACTTCCCCCAAAAAACCTGAAACACAAAACCCCCAACACACCGATGCCTGTACACCACACACACAAACACAGAATTATTCAGGATGGAAAGGACTGCAGGAGGGAGAAGCCTGAAGGAACAAATGGACAGATACTGCTGAAAGAGGACACAGTAATGCAGAAAAGCATGACATGATTTAAAAATTTGATAGCCTGCAGCTGTGCTGTGAAACACAAGATTCACCTGCACTGTACTAACATGGACATCCAGGACTCCTGCACACTTCCACAAGTATTATGGAAAAGGGAATGGGGCTGAGATGAGCCACTGGTTTTAAGAAACAACCATGTGGAGAATAGTGGGGATCATGTGAAGGAGGAATAAATTGCTTTGGAGCTCCTCAGTACAAACAAAGGATTCCTTAGCAGCCATGGAAGCCTTCACAGAGCAGCCACCCTGGGGCCCCAGGGGCAGAGAACAGGAGGTGCTCTCTCAGCAAGTACCTACAGCCTCTTGGAAAGAAACTCTGCAGTCTGGACTTCTCCACCCAAGTCCACGAGCCAGCAATAACACCCATCCTATTTATGCTGCCCATGTGCAACAGCATAAAAGCTGATTCTCCACAGATCCACAGAAAAATTATGTAGGTTTGCCACACCTAAATCAGACATACTTTTCAGCTTTTTTAATTAGATGTGGATTAGCATCCACAGTAGAATGCGTGCAGTGACTGTTAATATATTAGTAGTTTTATCACTACTTATGTTCTTCCTCATGAAGAGCATGAAGTTTCCTACAGAAAACTTTGGCATTTGGTGTTTACAAAGGGAAGAATCAGGAAATTAGAGCCACTCAATTATAAGATTGAATTTTAATGAAACGAACAGAAAAGCAGACTAGCAGAATACATAAAGCAACATCTATTCCACAACAGTAATTAATTTTCACGCTGACATTTTTCTGCCTAGCAAAGGAAAGATTGCTTTACTTGACATCAGCAAAAAACACTGCATATCCTCAGTGCCTTCAAGAGTCATATCTTGACCCAGTCTTGGGAAAAGTCTTACTCATGTTCTCAGAAAGAAATTCAAGTCTTAAGAGGCCATAATAATGAACAGTATTGACCAAAATGACATCCAAACACCTTAGGAAGCAGTGCCTTCAGCCCACTGAAAGTGCACTCAGCTGCAACCCACAAATGCTGAGTATGTAATTACACACCCTGGTTTGGTAAAGACATGCAAATGTGCATAACCTGGCACTGGGAGTGGCAGACCCTTTCACAAAGAACTCTTCCCTGGAAGCTAGGATCACAAACTGCTGTTGAAACACCACTTATAATTGCTCATATTTTTTGCATGGATGCTGCTCTCACCCAGCAATCCTGAATCCGTGATTTTGTCTGAAACAGAGAGATAAAAGAAAAGAAGAGCCAAAATTTTCCTGTAAATGCTGCAGCTTGAAGCATTTCCACACATCCTCCTCCCCAAGGTGACCGGGAGGAACAAATAAGTTCCACCCCAACACGCTGCAAATCAATTCCTACAAATAGGCACTGAAAGCCCTAGGAAGCATTTCTGCCTTGCTTGCTTCAAGTCTGGATAAATGCAGAGTTAGCAGGGACTCAGCTGCAATAGAGGTCAGGATGCAGCTCTCTGGTGGAGATGCCTGGAAAATGGGCTTGGCAAGCAGGAATTTGTAATCTTGCACAGCTAGAAGCAGGCAAATATCCTAGGCACAGGCTGTGCTCAAGGCTACAGTCGTAGCTGGCAGGGGGGAGAAGCTTCCCTTAATATATTCTATTTGATGCAAGAAGTTTGAAAAACATTAAGAATGGAGTTCTACTGTTTGAGATTCTTCTTATTACAGCCATATTTTCAGAAATTTCAGAAATAAAAAGGCTTTTTTATTGACTCACTGGTTAAAACGTGCAGTCGTCTCTTGAATGTGATTTTATTCATTCCTACAAATTGATCCAAAGACTCATCCTCCTTTCAAAATTCAGCAAAGACAATAAAAATCTCTTTGTGGACAAGATATATATATATAAAAATCACCTTTAACTAGCCTAATTGCCTGAGTTTTACTTTATGTATTTCTGTATGCATACCTGTCACTAATTCATTAATCACTCCACTAAGCCCTCAAACATCATGCAAGGAATGACCACTACTTGTGAATGAAGAGTCATTCACCATCTCTTCTTATACATCTCTTCTAATAGAGATGAATATCCCTCCTCTGGAACAAATGGGTTCTTCATCTCGTGGTTTATGCTCCATTCGATTTAAGTTGGTCTTTTGTCTTTTAACTGTAGTACCACTACAGGCTCTGTTTTCCAAAACAGATTTTCAGGTGCACAGCAAACTGTTTCACTTCAGCCAGGAAGAGTGTCATAAGGACTCTAAAAAGTATCCCCTTACACCATCAGGCTCATTAAGTGCTTTGGGAGATGTTAGAAGCTGTTACAATTAACAAAGCTGAAGACACTGTAGATGGCAGCTAATCAAAACTGTTCTATTCTACATAAAAAAAGGCATGAAAGTTATTCATTTGTAGATTCCTTCTTTAAATTCAAATTAGATCACATGCCTTAAGCATGGAAGAAAACTGCAACTAACAGTTTCTTAATATCAGCTTCAATCACATTCTAAATTCCTGAAGAAGTGACATAAGCCAAAGTAATGCCTGAACATAATAAGAAAAATCAAAAGCCTCTGAAATACTGTCCTAGTTATGAAAAAATCCAGAGCACTCCTTTTTGTCTATACTCCCCCAAAATCATGGTCAACCAGAGACCATTTGAGAAGCTACATTTAGACATACATTTCAGCCCTAAACACATGAAAATCCACTTTTAAGTATTAATCCTTTTTATTGCAATCCAAAGTATAAATATCTACATCAGAATAAATAAAAGCAGTAATTTCTCCCATGGTCTCATTCACTTAATGTTTGCACTGACTCTACAAGGTTTCCAATTTATAGCTGATGATGTTAACTAGATTTGGCTTAAGATATTCATGGTCAGCTGTTGGCACTTTGTCTTAAATAAACATAAATTTAAAATGAACTTGTCATGCTTAAAATGAACTTAATGAACTGAATTTATCACTGCCAATTTCTTTTTAGGGTTTCCAGCTGAATGAGCTCAGAAAGAGTTGAAAAGATACCCAACACCAGCGTTTTGCTTACAAAAGCTTTTGAGTATCAAAATCAAGTTAAACAACAATATAAGCCTACATGCAGAAAGCAAATAAATACCCCACTTCACTGTGAATGACTTTCATCAAGATCCATTACACATATTAGAAATAAATTCTGTTTGCAAGCTGCATAAACCTGTATTTAAGGTACTGTTAGCATATATTCAAACACTATTTTTCTAATCAAGACATCTGTGAGGAAGCCACAGAATACTAATAGTAGTAGTAATAAAGCAGCAGTAGTTTCTTGGCCCAACCAAGAGGGTATCTCTGCCTTGAGCTGGTGTTCCCAAGCCTCATCCACACCAGTAACACCACCACAACACAAAGGCCTGCATCCTAACCCACCAACTGCCCCACCTTAGGTGACCACAGCCACAAATTCTGAGCCTCCTCAGGCCTTTTGAAAGCAATGAAGCTTGGCTAGCTAGAGATCAGTCTTTCACTGGATTCTGTTTGTGACGTGTGCATCAATGCTGGGCCTTGGGTGAAGGCTGACAGCACACACGTTCTCACAGAGAGGGCACACACATTCCACTGGGTTTTGCCCTTGCAGTACCCCAAACACAAGGTTCCAGCTACCTCACCTCCTCCTGGCTGAGCGCTGAGAAGATAAAGAGGCATTTCCTTGCTGCTACTTCAGTTCCTTATGAACTGCTGAATCCCCACAGCAAGAACCTCCAAAGTGTATAAACAGGGAGGAGGCAAATGCACGACACACAATAAAGAAGGAAGTTTCCGAAAAATAATTCTTCTGCTGATTTGAGTTGCCATGAGCAGTGACTCCAAACAATAACACATTCTGTTGGTTCATATTTGTACATGGTTGTAGGTACTACAGGCAATACTAATCTGTCACCTGCAACATTCACATGGGATGCTTCTCAGGTGTCTTACACCCGTGGTACAAATAGAACTTTGATATCAAGAGGAAATCCTTTTCAAGGCCCACAGTGACAGACTCAACTCTAACAGACTTACATGATAACAGGTGGCCCTGTATTCCGCAGGGCTCTCGATCTTGCAAAAAACTAGTGCAGATAGTGTAGTGAAGCACCTGTTCCCATTCTCACAACTTATTAGGGCTGTGAAGCGTTGCCTAAATCCTGAATGCACGAGGCTTGAAAGGGAGAAAATAATCCAACTAACCAAACACATAAAGACTCAGTCAAGGTGGAACTGAGAATCCACCCATCTGAAAATTTCAAATGGGCTCTCTCTGGGCACACCTGATGGAGATGATCCATGACAAGGGCCCAAACCTCTCTCACCATGCAGGTGTTAACTACAGCCAAGACATTTTAACACAGCCTTAAGATGATGTCAGATGTCACAAGGGATGGAAAATGAAATTCTGAAATTTATATCCTAAGAGATAGCAGAGATCTTTAAGAGCAAACCACTGGCTGAGGAAAGCACTGCAGGGCAAAGGGGCTGAGGGAAGAAAAACAGCAATGGCAATAGGCACAAATGGCAGCTAGGCAGGGCCTCAGCCAAAAGAAAAGCCAGGCTGGTAGTCCTGACATGTTCTGGAAGCTAAAATAAAGACTGAGAATTGAGCAAGAAGAACAAGCATATGGTTTGAGAACCCAGTCAATTTCATCATGTAATCTGAATTGCACAGAGCTGTTCTTGCCATTAATCATTACCTCTCTCCTAGAGGAGGAAAGCAAGCATGCTCTGCTGAAAACAGCATTCTGACTTCAAGCAAGACACAGGAAGTCTGGAAGATCAGAGTCCAGGACTTGGTGCTGCCACTTCAAGGAGAGAGTCAAGGAACCCAGTGACAAGCAAGGAAGATTCCAACCTCGAAGAGTTCAGCTAAGGACAGGGCTCTTCATGAGGATGAATGCTTATCTATGTGATCCCTACAGTAACTGCTATTCCACCAGCAATCCTGTATCAGTCCATTTGGCCTCAAAGCCAGAAGGAATAGGAGAAAGGAGATGACAAGAAGATGGAAACTGACAAAAGGACATAGCTCAGCCTGTAACTGCCTAACTGCTAGGTGGCAGCAGAACGCAGAACATCCTGGAGCATCAGGCAGCATCTCCTGCTCTCCCAGGAGACTATGCAAGGAACATTGTATTTTTAACAAAGTCCTTTCAGAAGCTGCACTCATCACCCTGCAGCAGAGGAACCTGGTTCTCTCACACACCCAAGAAACAGCTCTTGATAGTACAGGCAGAAATTTCCCTACTTCCAAGCTTCTCCTAGAAGGAAAATCAGATCAGAGTAAAGCCAGAAGTGCAAACATACATGCAACAGCTGAATGAAGTAAATTGCGATTGGTAGATATGACAGGGACGTTAACACTGCTGCTGTGTGAAAAAAAGGAGAATATCCAACAGCTTTGGAAATATGCTGCTTCTAAGCAGAGGACAGTCACTGGGATCTTGGCCTTGCTTCCACATAGCAGCTAAACTCCTTCTCAAGAGGCTAAACCACCAGCAGCAGCACTCCAGCTGAGCTGAACTCGGTGACATAACATACTGGTATCTCTGGCCAGAATCAATCACAGACACTGAAAGGAATAAAGAGATGGCCTGATGTTCCCTACAAGAAAGCTGACATCATGGCCAACTTTCACACCAGATGTGGTAACAGCATTTCAAAAGTTTGAAGTAGTATGGGGAGCCGAAATACTTCAATGTGCACACTCCAGAGCTGAGAATTGGAGCAGAAATGTGTTTTTGCTCTTTTCTCTTGAAGAGATGATGCTCGGACTGATTATTTGCTTCGGTATTGGAAGGTCTAACCAGGCTGAGACTAGAATTGCCACATCTGCAAGCGATCCAGGTGTACAGCTATCAGGACACAGCTAATACTTTCTTCAGGAGAATTTTCTGAAGCTGCAGCTCCTGGTCTCACAAACCCATGGTTTGAAAGCTCTGACAGAGCATCAGCTCCAAGCAACTGAGTAACAGCAGGTGAGGGTTCTGGCACAGACCCACACGAGTGGCTTATAAAAGAAAGATATAACTTGCAGAGCAGCTTCTTGTAACAGGACTTGTAAATTGAATTACAGCCAAACCCACAAAATTGCAGGAAGCCAGTAAACATGTATTCAAAGACTATCATGGTGCTCAAGGAAAAAAAAAAACATATCAAAGGAAACTGATCACAAGGTGGGTTTTTTTTAAATCAGACTGTTGGAAGGAGCTCAAATGCCACAGTGAGCAGTGCAGGCGTTAAGAATGAGGGAGGCATGTGACATACTAAAGATGCTGAGGAAGCAAAGCATTCTTTGATCTGGAGATGATGCACCATCTGGTCAACAAGCACTCAAGCTATTCCACAACAAAACATTGTCTCTTGGCCATATACCAGAAATTGAAGGTTACAGCACTAGTAATTAATTTCTTAATTTCTCAATGCTCAGAAGAGAGAAGCAGCCCAAACACATGACTGTTTGGAGAAGCACATTAATTGGAAATGTGCTGGCACAATACTGACAAGAACTGACATAAAAAGAGCTTTAGAGAGATGCCAGAACACGATGCCTCAGCACCTTAAGGGGACAGGAGGAGGCAGAGGGGAAGCTCTACCTCACCATCACTAGCACTCTGATGCAAAACCCTGACCAGAAAGTAGACACTCACCTACCTCCCAGCCCAGTGTTCATGCAACACATGCCACAGTTAGCTTAAAAGGAAACCAGAAAACTTTATACCAAGCCAGCCTCCTATAAAAGTTTAAAATAGCAATGCTATCATCTCTGGGTTTTTTCTTGACACTTAAAATTCACTGTTGAAGCAGGAGGGAGACTCAGCATTCCCTCAGCACAGACAAGCACCACTCTTCCTCAGACAGGCAGCCAGGGTTCACTTCTCCCCAATGGCATGTTAAAAACCTCAGCACTGGGTAACTAATGAACACTTACACAACTATAGTGCAGACAAAGAACTTGAGCTTTAATGTAACTTGAAATTAATAAGGCCAGATCCACAGCTCCTATGAATGTGCCCTGAGATTTTAGCACGAAGTAACTTCCAAATGCCTTGTCTTTATTGGCTGGGTTTGTTTCTTTATCTCTAAGCTGGCTTACACAGGACAGTCAGACTGAAGTAAAAGTATGCTTGTAATTCACTAGGAAAGCAATATTATTTTTAGCAACGAGGAATAAAATACAATCAAGAAATCTTCCAGATACTTCTGTAGTACAGACAAGCACATAAACCCTGGACAGAATTCTGACATAAAATAAGTTTATCTTCAATAGTCTAAATGAATTCTTATTTTCTTTTGTTTAAAGTTGTTTTCCTTTAGGAAAAAAACCCATAAAACTTATTTTTTTAATCCAAGAAAAAAAAGAATTGTCTTAAATATTTTTTCTGTAAAAAAAAATTCTGAAAATAATGTTTTCAAAAAATAATAAAATCTGTTTAAATGTTTCACTCATAATACAATTTGATTTCTTCATCAGCTGTAATAAATTTATTTTCTTCATTTTCTAATCTTTATTACTTTTGCACCTCTGTATCATTATACAGATTTATATATTTTGCCCTTCCAAAAAAATTAAAGAGGCAAGAACCTCCAATAGCAACTTACTCTAACAAAATCCTAGGAAAACTACCATTCATAGTTTTCAAGGTAGTCTAAACACTTGGATAGTGTGGTCTCCAGTCTCTTGCCTGCTCTGTTTCGTGATTTCACTGTGTAACTGTCAATGTTTCTGTAAATTATATTAATTCCACTTGTTAGTGCCACTGACTAATTCAGTAATACTGGTCCGGAAAAAAAATTAAATTGTACAAAATTAGATTGACATGAGACTGAAAGACACACTTCGAATGCACAAAGATGTGTTGACAGTAATACAAAACATCATTGGGAAGATGGTCTAAGTACATATTATTTAAAGTAAAAAATTATCTAATCTCCTGCTTCAGCTCTCCACTAAGGCTTGACAGAAAATAGGACTACCTCTTTAACCAAAGTAGAAATCTGCAACATTTTATAATTAAGAGTATTATTTCTTGTTGCAAGAGGACACAGTCCCTGTTCTTTGGTGCATCTGACACGAGCTGTCAAAAATTAGGAACTCAAATCCATATTTATGTACTTACAGTACTGGTGTTTTGCACGTAAGAAAACACAGAGTTTTTAATCTAGATATACCAACACTTATTTCTTAATTAGTGACTTTCACAAGCTAAACAAAAGCAAATCAGAACAACCATACAGTGCCTAAAATTCAGACTGAAGGTTACAGTTTAACAATGAAGATCATGGATAGAAACTGTAATTTTCAGTCAACAATATTTCATTAAATTTGATATTTAGCAACCATAACAAGAACATTTGTGTAGTGATGTAAGATATAGGAATGGCTAATACAATTCAACATAAAGACATAGGATAAAATATCAGTATGCACATTACCTTAGCGTTCTCCAGCAGAACTTCATCTCTACCTAAGCCAGGTCCTATGACAATGGAGTGCAGCCGTGGTAACCACTTTTCCACCTCATGGATAGCATTGGGACTATCACTACAAGGAAGCGTGAAGAAAAAAAAAAGAGAAGTTTAAGAAGGCTTTATTTTAGTATTCTCAGAAATTGAGTTCAAGATGCAAGACAGAAAGAGGTATTTCTTATCTTGAGTGTCAGGCAATTTTATCCTCCAAACTACCAAGAATCTGTGACCCAGGAAATATAGGATGGTTGTCCAAATAGCTAAAATGAAAAATTTCTCTCAATTCATTCTTTAGGGGATATCACATAAAAATGAGGAAGTAACTGCAAGTATCCACTACAGCTGTAACAAAATAAAAAAGTAAAATCCAAGCAGGAAACCAACGATTTTTAGAGTCTGTCACAATTCTCTATTTAATGCTTCTTTGCAGAGGTTACACCTCGGAGAAAGATCCACCATCTCACAGGTATATATTGCAACTTGCTGGAAATGATGCAATTGTTTATTACCCCACATGGCAGAATGATAAATCTACTTATATGCTTTTTTGTCAGTTGCTTCATAAGAATTTGTTCCAACTGAATTACAGCCAAATTGTCCCTTTTTCCCAAAAGGCAACAGGAGAAACAAGCTATTCAGTATGGGCATTATCTGCTTGTAATACTTAAAATGTCTATAGCATTCTGGTTTTTGTCTACATTGGAAAAATGATGAGAAAATTCACTGCCAAATATAGCTGCCACAATACAGCATTCAGCCACTGACCAGAACTGTTTATTTTGTTCTGATCAGTTTTGTTGTGTAAATAGGTCAGAATATTTTGAAAGCACTGCCCAGCATTTGCAGTTAATCCTTACTGACAGTACGGAGGGAAAATTCAGCCTCCCTCCCTCCCCATCTCTGACATTAGTGACCACAACAAATGAACATCTTAACTGAAGCACGGGGGAATAAAGCTCCCTGTAGGCTGAGCAAGGGGGTACTGCTTCAGTGTTGCTCAGATCACTGTAAGCTTGCAGTACTCCAACAAAGCTGTATTATTACAGACTAAAGCCACTGCGTGCTTTTCATAACCAACAGCTGTCCTGATGGGACGCAGCGCTTGGGAACAAGTGTTTAGGTTGTGTCTGGCAGAATCAGCAAATTCCACAATGATTTCTGCAAGTGCCAGGCAGGAGCCCAAAGCTTTTGCAGCTGCAGGGAGCGAGGCTCAAGGGCGCAGGGATGCGGTGCCTGGCCGCAGCCCAGAGACCCCTCCGCTGACAGGAGCTGCCTCAGGAAGCCCAGAGGCGCCCTGAGCTGACACCACAAAACAGCTCTGTCAGAACAAGGCTGCTGGGTGGGACTGATGACCTGCTGCAAGGGCAAGGGGGACAGTGAACCACGGCAGGACAGTGCTGTCCCTGGAGCAGTCCCTGTTTTAGCAAGCTCAATTTCCATTTGAAAGCTGTAGCTCCCTCCCTCCTCCTCCTCTGCCTGCATGGAAACCACAGCAGCTGGAGAACTGTTAAACAGCTCACTTTTCTTTTTATTTATCTCTGTACAATCACCTGTCAGTTTATGATGTAGATAGAGGCTGGAAATAAAAACGATTCGAGAAATAGCTAAAGCACTATTAAAAAAAAAAAGACAGGTCTTTAATATGTGGTAAGTTGAACGTGTGAAAAACTGCCTGCAAACCAAACTCTAATAAAACATAATAATTTCTGAATGCAGACCACTTTTCTTTCTTCACATAGTGAACTTATTTTATCTTTGAAGAGCAATATATATCTCAAAATATATTTCTGAAATAAATATATCTATATAGCATGTAATTGTAAGAATACTGCAACTTCTAGATATATAAGGATGTCTGGATTCAACATACCTTTGGACAGTAGAAGCCAAATACACTAAAAAAACCTTCATTAAACATAAGCTAAGATTAGAGCCATAGATAGTATCATAAATGCTCTGCTATTCTACAAATATCTTGGGCAAATAATCTAACCATTAAAAAGTTTGTCAATTTATTTGTATTCAGGATTGAAATAAGATAATTTTGTCTAAAACTCAATTGATAATGTGCACTTTTCAAAACAAAGCCATCTCTTGGGAAATAAACAGTCCAGTATTAAGCCACTTTGCCTCTGGTAATAATAAAAACCTACTGTGGAGCTTTTCATCTTCAAAGCATTTTACAAACATTATGTTCAACTCCTTTGCAATGTCACATCAAGAAGCAATCCAAGATGTGAAGGGTCAAGAGATTAAAAATGGTGATAATGACTACTACATTGCAAAATCAGCTATAAAAACATGCTGAAAAGTAACTGATGGATTTTGCATCTTCATAAAGGAAGCAGAAAAACACTGTCTCACAACAGCATCATGCCAGCTTCACTTCAAGACACTGGATGCTCACAATAGCTGTGGCTATGCAGCTACAGACACTGTACCAGTATCCTGTATCTACAGCTGCTCTGGAAGTGGAAGGGCTATTGTGTTATCTCATTTTATGTCCACACACATCACACCAGCAGCATTTTAAAGCTGATAGGGTACAAATTATCAACAAGCAGCTTTCTTCAGGCGGGGTAAACCTCGAATGTTCCTGACCATGGAATTTAGCACAAAGGCAGAAATTCCTCTAGCTCTTAACAGCTACAGTCTACACATGATGTTTAAACACACCCGGAAAAGCTCTCTGAGATCAGATGGCCTCTGCACTCTCAGGCTTCAAAACAGACAAAGCTCAACCTGCCTGTCAGGCACAGTTCCTGGACCATGGTAATTCCTCATCAGTGGAAAAAGTAGTTGGGAGAGGCTAGCTGGCATGGGTCAACATCCTTGCTAAGGACCATTTGGATAATTTGCCCATACAGATAATTGTGCCTGGGTACTGAGGAATAAATACTTCTTGGCAGTATTTAGTTTATCATTACAGAAAAAGTCAATGCATGTTCTTGTTTGCCTGTGGATCAAAACCAGACAAAAATGTCTTTGCAAAAAACTACTTTGGAGGCACCAGCACAGAATGCCATGTCAGGTCCTCAGCTGTTCACAGTGTACTACGCTCACACAAAGAACAGAGTTAACCTCCTTTGTCACTTCATGCCAATGTCTCTGCCTGGTTACTAACCTGACCTCAGACCTCTCCTTTTAATTATCACCTCCACTGCCCAAGACATTGAAACAACAACTGAAATTAGCACTGTATTTAAAAAAACTCAACACAGCTCTAGAAAGGTATGAGGTATGAAGAAGACATCCCCTTGATCAAAAGAGATGTGATCTTCAAGCTTTGACAGAAACAAATCAAGTAAGCAAGAACCACTACTGCCTTTAGTTGTGCAGAGCCATATGATATCCACCTTGATTTTTTCCAAAAGAGATATCACAAATGCGATACCCCCACTCTAAAGCACAAAGCTAGTAATAATATAAAGAGGAGTCAGAAAATCTCTTAAGGCCAGGAGAAAACAGTATTTCAATTTCTGAGAAGAGAGTAAAAACCTTTGAGCGAGACTTTGATTAAATAAAAGTCTGGGATTTTCTAAAATAAAGCAAGTTTTTTGGAAGGTGATAGGGCAAGGCTTTGGGAACTAGTCTGGCTTTCCCCTAATACAAAAATACAAACTCTGCACCATGGACATACACAATAGGAATAATTGGGAAGCTGAATCCTAGCAGTGACACCTGTAAACACGGAGAGTGAACTACAGCACCATTGTGCAGATGTGTGCAAAAAAAGATTCTAGTGACAAAGACATCAGGGAATAAATGGGGAATGAATAGATCTTCAGCAGCTACTTCCAGCTAATCACTGCATGTTATGTGATGTGTTTTCAGATGCCATTCTGATGAAAATCTAGATTATGACAGCTCACTGTTGTTCAATCAAGCAACTAAGCAACATCCCTCCAAACTCCCAAACACTTCCTCAAAACCTTAGCTTGTCTGCAAAGCAACCAATAAACCTCTGTCTGCACACGTTAAAGAACTATCACAGGGTGGACACATAAATAACAACTGCAGGACAACAGAATAATTGATAAGAAAAACTGAAGGAGCTTCTGTAACTTGTGTCATATCTGTGAAGCTGTGTAGGTAAGAAAGAGTCTAAAGCCAATGTCAGCAACAATGGAATCAACTTCACACATTGTCCATTAGAGCTAAACAAACAAGCAAGCAGACAGAGGGGGTTACATGGAGGCACACGAGGGAAAAGGACACCAGAGATGGGGTCTGATCAGCTTTCCTTGGCTATTAATGAGAGGCAAGGGGAGGCTGAGATGACTGATGATCTCTTGGGAAGGCAGACACAACACCTTTATCATTTGCTGTCCCTGCTTTATCATGAAGCTGCTGGGTAGACAGGACCAAGGTCTGGTGTTCAGTATCTTGCATGTTTAACTTTTTCCTCTTTTCTCTGCTTCCAGAATGTATTGAGAAAAGTACTTTCCATGGCAAAATAGACAAGGATTCTTCAAATTAAACATCACTGAGTCTCTAAAATGGTGAGGACAAATTTTCTTTGTAAATTCTTAGTGGCTTCAGGTAACTATTGCCACATTAACCTCATGAAGTTCAATGAGTGCAAGGTGCTGCACCTGGATGAGGCCAATTCTAGATATGAACACAGGCTGGGAGAAGTCATTGGGGGCAGCCTTGAGGTGAACAGCTAATAAAGAAAGAAGAACTAAGTTAAGCTTTTTGCTCTTCAGAACTCTTCTATATTTCACTATCACACAATAAAAATTGTCCTAAAACACAGTTCTATAGATCTTCATCTTAGGGAAAACTTGATGTAATAACCTTTCCAAAAACAAGCAAACAAACAACTCCTAACATTAAAAAAAAAAAAACCAAAAAATCCCCAACAAACACTAAAGATGGTGGCTACTGCCCTAATATCACCCACAGTTCCTAAGCACCTTCTAGAGCTGTTTGTAACAGATATCTAACAGGTGCCATCTGCTCTAGGTTGGTCACTGCCCAGAGTGGGGGAGACACTTGACAGCTAGGATGTGAAACACCACTCCCATCCCCAACTCTCCAAAGAAATAAAATTTTGTTCTATGCTGCATTTTATTCAAAGACTGGCTTTTACCAAATGATCAAAGCCACCAAGCAATAGCTTTAAATAATCATAGCAAGCTCTAAACACAGCAGCTTTCCCCGTTCAGGATGAATGACAGTTTCTGTCACTGCTTTCCAGAGGAGGGAAAGGAACGAGAGATAAGGTGCAGCCTTGTCAAATTTTACATGGGAACAAGAAAATGTGAAGCAAAGTCAGCAAGGGTATAACCAGGAGCTACAGAAATAGTAGATAAGCGTGAATGACAGCGCAAACAGGAGGCAGCAGGACTGCAGCTCTTTACATGGGTCTTAGGCAGAGCTGGTACCTCCTCAGTAATCAGAGGTGTGGTTTGGACATCAGAAAATGCCAATCAGTGGGACCTCCTGCTAGAGAAGAACATGGGACAAAAGCAAGACTGCTGTCACCTGATTGCCTATCTGGCTCCTCACTGGAGACTACATTATTCAAATTCTGCTCGTTATCTGTACACACTTGGTATGACTGAGGCAACTCCAAGGGCATTAAAATGTACCACTGCACAAGTCTGTTTATGCAAACAAAGCCATGCTAAGGGGGCAGTTTCATAGCAAACCTACAGACTCATCTTCAAAGATGGGAAAAAGTTTCTGATCTGAGGATGAAAGAGTTTCAGTTTTGTTTGTCCAAACGCTGCAGGTAATTATAATTAATGTGACTCAAATGTTAGACCTGCTGACACTTGGAACTTTCATATAATACAACACATCAAATGAGCCAAAGATGGGACACAATGTGTAACTCTAGAACTGAACTAGCTCTCTCAGAAAGCTAACTTTTACCAGTTGTGGTAAACCTTGGGTGAGGTTTTTATTGGAAACTGGGAGAATAAGATAGGGAATGAAATTACCCTGAAACCGATGGGTCAAAGGAATGAAAAGCAAACCCAAACAATGCAAAAAAATGTTGAGCATAAAATTAAACTAATTCTCTATTCCAAGAATAGCTGTATTTGCCAACATTAAAATCATCTCTCTCATAAATTAATGCCAAATTTCCAGAAGCCCAAGGGCTTCAGGCAGCCTCTTTCAGTCCCATGAACAGAACTGGAAATAATAGCTTCTTCTAGAGAAGCTCATTGAGCCTATTATCAACTCTTGCGTCTCTCATCAAGCACCCCAGTCAGGTAGAGCAAATCACAGAGACAACACACTGGCATGAAGCTGTCTGGATGCAATTAGAGAACAAAAAGAGATACATTTACTAAATTAGGATTAGCATATTAAAATGCCCCCCCAAAACACTTAGAAGACAAAATGGTCATTTTCACCTAACAGGCTGTTTAAATCTTTAAATTGTGTACAATCTGTAAACACTGGAAAGACAATACATATTTTCCAGCTACAATTTGACTAAATAACCGGGAAGAAAATGAAAGAAAAATAAAGACCTTAATGAGAGAGGGATTGAATTCTATTCAAATCAAGTCTTCATTTCCAGACATTGAGTAAGTTAATTTAGACACCAGAAGTGAACCTGGTAGGCTTCTTCTGTTAGCAGCAGCAAGAACAGCAACCCATTATCCAGGAGAGGCAGCAGTGTCACAAGTTCATAGGAAGGGACTGCTCTTAATGTGCAGATACCAGAGTCTTTACTTGCTCCCTATTCTACCTTCAAGGCAGTAAAAGTGTGAATGACCTATTGAGGTAAACATTTAGAAAAAAAATGCCATATTGACCATATAATTGCTTTGGGTTTTGTTTCATAATGACAACGACTGAAAGTGTTTTCCATAGCTGCTACTTGGACGCCAGACTCCCACTTGGGTATCAGAGGTTCTGCTACATTAGGAATTGGGTGGTCACACACTACAGGCATTGGAGCTAACAGCCTCTTTAACACTGGACCCAAATGCACTACACCAATGGGATCACCTCTCTTAAGCAGAGCAGAGCCTCTTGCATCCTGTGAGACAGCCCCAAAGGAGAAGAAGCTGTTGCCTGACTGTTTTCTGAGATTTCTCACACAAACATGACTACAGCACTGAAGGTCAACCTTATCCAGCCTTATAAAGATACCACAGCTACCAACACAATCATTTTATGACCTGCACTCAGATATATACAAATACTTAAAGCAGCTGTAGTCTGTTTTGATCTCAAACACATTACCACTGTGTATTAGGCCAATCCTCTCCAAAAGCATAATGACAACCAAATGTCTTGACCTCCTATTCTCAGAGTTCATGGAAGTGGTCTTGACCCATTATACTTCCTGTGAACTTAATTCATAAATACAATCTGGCTAATATTTTTCAAATGGATAGCAATCAACCAAACTTGTGACTTTAAAATCCATAGAAAGAAAATGACAATGTAATTTCCCTCAGAAAGGAACACATTTAAAATGTCCCTAGAAAAAATAATGGACTTTTTTTTAATGTTAAAATCAGTAAATAAAGTGACAAGCTTTTATCACATTGGTAGCTCTTGCATTCAACACTTAAGGCACAGATAATAATTGCATTAACACCCAGAAGGCTAGAGCTGTGGACACATGAGAAGACAGGACAGATCTCAGCCTAAATATCTGCTTTGCTTATTGTCATCTGGGGGGAAAAAAAGGGGGGGGATCCTAAAACCTTCAAAAACAAACCCCAGGGACGCCTGCCTTTACTCAAACTCAAGAAATATTGAACATCAAATAAATTTGATCCCAGTTTCAAATCACAGCAGTATGGCAAGCAGGAAGATAAATTTGGCCAGATCTAACTGGAGTACATCTCTTTCTGACATGTCAGAAAGCAGCAAGGACAGCAGCACTAGCTGCAGCAATGCTAGAAATTTTTGGCTACTTCTCACATTTTGAGGAGGTGACAAAACCTCTGCTGGAATCACATAGGACCTCTGCAACAACAGGAAGGAAAGGGACTATAGCACAAGGTGAATAAACCTCCCAGCTTTTATTCTATTCTATTATTTATTTTATAAATAAAAATATTTTATTTATATACTCTGCAACACACAGCAAAGAAGAAGCAGTTTTTTGCCAAGAAAGCTGGACACAGGAAACAGGTCCATAAGCAAGCTTTGGCATTGCATGACAGAACAAGAAAGAGTTCAAACATATAAATTCTCTAAGTCAGCAGATACAAACTGACCTTTATCTCCCCCTAAGTACGTAAAAAAAAACTTTTTCATGTGATTCCTAGCCTGGCTGATGTCTAAATGAGGCTTTGGAAGAAAGATCACAAAGTTTATATCTTCCTTCATCTTCTCTGCAGGTATAATAGGGACCCAGCAGCCAAGTCACTTGTGAGACATCTTTCTGATTGTTGGAGGCATCTCTGTTTATTCCCTGACTTTCCCTGATGACAACAACTCTGCACTTCTTCCAGCAGCTGATCCAAAAGTGAGGTTAGTGCCAGCATTACACCAAAGTAGTGTTTAATACCTATCCTTAGCTAACACAACTAAAAGGTATGTGCATCCTCCCACATTGCATCAATGCTTCTGCATCTCCTCTCCACTTAATAATATACAGGGGGGCAAAAACCTTAAGATTATTCCTGGGCCTTCTATAAGAGATTTGGCACTGATTCAGAGTGCTCAAGTAACTTACCAGGGCCTCAACTACCCATGATTCACTTTCATCATTTTTTCAAATGCTCAAAACATACACAAAATTCAATAAAACTAGGTAAAATACGTTCCAGAAACCCTGATCTTCATTGAGTTTCTTCATTAAAGGTAACTGGCCTCAACAAACAGTCCAGCCTCAGGAGTATTTTCTTCCCAATTATTCTTATTTCAAACTCAAAAGAATCATCTTTTTCAAAATGCAACCCAAAACCTGAACTCTGCAATTAACTGTAAGATTTCTAGTAATTCTGACAATCTTTCCTAGTCCACACAAACCAGAGATATAACCAGTTAAGAGGAAGGTATTAGTTCTAAATCCATGCCTGCTCAAGGGTGGTTTTTTTTGGTGGATAATGTAAAATTATGTCACCTCTTTGGCACTACAAGAAATTAATGACCTCATTCTACTTCTCTGATAAAACTCTGGAGATCAAGGAGCGTATCGACTGTTGACTTTACAAACTGTTTGATAACCAGCTTACAAGGGGTCTACTCAGTCATATCTGGCTCTTTTCTGGCCTACAGAGAAGAAAAGCTCTGTACAATTATGAAAAGTCCCTGCAAAGGGGGCATATAGCACAATAGATTTATTCTCTCTTAACATACAAGAAAGCTCATTTAGCTCTGTGATCACTTGCCTACCAAGAAAGGATAAGCTAAGCCAACACAAGTATCCAAGAAGTCAATTCAACCTGATCTGAGCCAGGCCACTAACATGGCAAATACAAAAACCTGCTGAAAACTCTTCTCTAGAAATGCATGAAGGAAGTGTGCACACACCTACAGCAAAAATCCACACAGAGAACACCTACAATGAAACTTAATAAAATGCCAAAGCTAGGTTTTATCTTACCTGTATTTGTGAAGCATTTAGAGTAGGAGCACATTAGCTGACAAAACAAGGAAATGCAGCACAAACCTGGGGTAGCAGTGACAAGACCAAGGAGAGCAGATGTCACCAAGACTGGGTATTCCATTATTCAAAAGGCCCCAATTTCTGCAATACACATTTTTTGCTTTTCCACAGGAAAGCAAAAAGTCGGACATCAACAATACTGAACTGGTTAGCTGGTCAATTTTTGAATAATACCAGGTCGTTGTGGAAGGGGCCATAATGCATTTGACAGAATCCTGAATAAAAAGGAAAAATTACTATTGATAATACTGACTATTCACAGTCCCTAGAAACCCTTTCTTTTCATTATTCTGCTCAGGTAGTGAGGACACAGAGCCAGGTGCTGAAGCTTCATCTTTCCAGATCCCAGGCTGTCACATGCAGTCCCAGCTCTCACATTCACTTACAGCGAATGAAGTCAAGAAACAAAAACCACAGAGAGAGTGGCACTATGGGTGTCCCCAACACAGAACATTACATCAAAAGGATTCCCGGGATGGACTATGTCTGAGGTCACGTGGAACTGCCCTGGCAATGCTGCAAGATGGATGTCATAACCCTCCTTCTGCAATCCTGCTCAATCATTCTCACGTAACATTCTGTGCATCCTTTAAGTGATAGACATTTGCCAAAGACCTGAAACGCTCCAGTCCAACTCCTGACTCTCCCATGCCTTCACCAGTCATGCTGGCAAAGATCCGCAGCAGCAGCTCTAATGAGCCAGAAAAGCCCAAGCATCCAGAGAGGGCAAGAAAAGAGCATTTTCTTCCCTTGAGGTGATCCCCTGTGAGGTGAAGGCAGTAGAGAAAGCAGTGGCAGCTAAGATGATAAAATGTCAGACTCCCGGCAGTACAAAATGGCAGCTGAACCCTGGCGAAATGCCAAGCTGTTCAAACAGGGAGTTGACTACACGGGGCCATAATTATCATTAGCATAATAAGAGAGTGGTACAACAGCTACCTAGTTACTCTGAAGGGTCATGGAGAAATCATAACAAAGCACAGTTTTAAGGAGAGACACAAAAGAAAACAATGACAGAGCCGCTCGTGGGTTTTACCCGGAGGTTCTTCCATGCGTGAAGTGCGGCCCGGGAGAAAGTACAAAGGCTGTTTAAGAGATCAGGCTCTGAATCGAGAGCAGCCGGCCGTGCCCGTGGAACTCAAATGGCTCCACAACACATAAAGGATCATATGAAAACTGTGACACTGAAGACAAAGGACCTTACAAGAAAAATAGGCTGTTAGTGTAAATTCCAATAAAACCTGGGCTTGGTAGAGTCAATCAAGATTTTTTCCTTTCTAACCAGAAAAGATTGTTTTCTCTTTCCCGGTTTGAGAATGAAGCAAAAGAGATAAAAATATGAGAATATTTAATAAATAAAACTGAACACTCAGATATTTTCATTTTTTTCATTTTGAATGTCATGTAAACAGTATTTACAAATCCACTGCATCATGCAATTAGCCCAGCTGTCCGCGTGAAATTAATCAGAGTTTTAATAATAGTATTAAATACCGAGTCACAGACTTAGAACATATATCCATATATCTTAGAACACTAAAGATATATGGATATGAAAATCTGTAGACTGACTGTACTGTGTACATCTGAAGGAACTCATAGACAGAGCAGAAATTTAAATCAAAACTTCTCTTTTCAGGTAGAAAGATTAGAGTTTTCACTGAAATTGAATTCCACAGAAGACACTGAGAATCTGTATATTAAAACAATCCTACTCTTAGCAGGCATGATCTGGTCGTTCATGAACAGACTTTACTGTTAACCCTACTTTCATCTCCCTTTTCCTCTGTGCTGCTTCTATTTCTCCTATTAACGTTTTCCATTACCAGACATCAAGAACCGCTGCATACACAAATGATGTTTTTCCCAAAGCAAGGTCAACTTGTTACCATACAAGATGACCATATGCTGTACCTCAAGTGGAACACATCAAAACACCCCAAGTTAAATGTTAATATTGCCACTAGGCTTCTCCATTGCATTTGCTATCACATGATATCAGACAGAACACCAACCAAAGAGATGCTTTTTAGATTGAAGAGGCAAACAGTTGTCTGAAATCCATAAAGTTACGGGTTTCTTCTACCTTTGGGGAGTGGGGGGGAAAAAGCAGCCAACAAAACACAACCCTGTTTAACTGCCTTCCTTCTAAGCACCTCTGTCTCCAGCGACAGGAATGAAACCCACCTTCAGAACGCAATAAACTTACGACTTCCAACCGCAGGCACCCCCATAAGGAAGATCACGTTCTTGTTCTCAGACACCAAAATATTTCTACTGTCATAAATTCTTCCTGACACCAATATCTGACAAACACGTTTTTCAATTATGCTCTTCTACCCCCATCACAGCTTTGCTACGTACACCAGCAGACTTTGACACGCACTGGTGCGAGCTAAGCTCAGAGGCATACACCTAAGGCATACATCTTAATTCTCATTTGCAGTGCTCATTGCAAACCATCATAACACCTAATTGAAATAAATCTATCCTATGGAAGTTCATCAATCAGTAGCACATTTCAGAACAAAAATTCGGAGAAGCACACACACTCACACTGATTTTCCCAATTAAGAGGACAGTTACTTATTAAACTTTTCTTGTTGATTAAACCCTGTATTTTATATAATTTTGGAACATCTATTTATTCCCAAAACCAGGTGTGTATTTCAAGCAACATGCTCATTAAGAAAAAGGAGAATCAGCATCTCTCTTGCCTTGTAATTTTGCCTAGGTGTCTATATACACAGTAGTGAGACAAAACCAGACACACTACTGTTAAATACTGTTGGGGCTGAAGAAGCAAGAGAACACACTCCATTTGCCTTTCAAATGCAGGTTGCAAAATGCTGACTTGTAGTAATTTGCAGCTCTGGATCTTGCTACTGTTCCCTGGTAAATGCATTATAATCACAGAACATGTCAGAAACAAGCAGAAAGAAAGATCTCTGCTTTTTAAAAATTGTACTTTGACAGTCACAAAAAGAAATTCACAACTGACTGTCCCGTATTAAATATTCAACTGCTCGTAATGAAAGGATAAAGCCAGAGTTTTTGTGATCTCCAGCTCATCCATCCAGTAACTCAGCAAAAGAAATAACACAAACTAATCAATTATCATACTGAAATATTAAAACTAGTGAGCCTGACTAGCTCATTTAAACGAAACATAAGTCACTTACAGAACTGGATGAACAATCAGCTCTGGACTATATGATTTGATTACTGTTGCTGCATCTTTGGTACAAAACACATGGGATAAATCTGCACCCTAAAAAAGAAAATTTGCAAACAGTGTTATCAAATTTGTACTTAATAATAACAACTTTATAATTTCAAAGTTTACTCAACTAATAATTCAACTGAATTTTTTCTTCTCAATAGTTTAAACAAATTTTATTATGTTTCTTCTATTTTGGCATAGACTTGTATGAAATGTTCTGTTGTTTTTGTATCTAACTTCCAATATAATTTTTTCTGTTTCTCACTAACAGGATGACTGAAAACACAATCTCAGATTTTTACTCACTTGAGAAATGTTTCTCATCTGTAGACAGACAGATGAACATGAGAAAAATTACATAAGAGAGCCATAATACTACTGTAACATACTTGCAAAGTATAGCCATGGCAACCCATGAATACATTTCTAGTCCTACCATTTTTACTCAATGGGCCAAATTCATGCAAGAAAAAGGCTGGCACAATTTTGGCAACACACCCTGTGTTAAATAAACATTAAAGCTGGAGGGTTGAGTCTCAAGCTTCTGCTACCAACTCAAAAAATCAGAATACACATAAAATTACATAAGCATTGTCCAGACCAGTGATCTTGTATTGGTCACGCATACTGAGGTTTCCCAGTGTCAAGGAAGCGTATTCTCTGCTTTACTACTATACATTTAACATTTCAAGCTACTCTGACTGTTTATGTGCAGATGTAACAGTCTGAAAATAAGTGACTTCAGTAAGGAACCTCCTAGTATTGCTACTGGATTTGCAAATAGTGGACAGAAAGCTGAGTGGCCTTGGGATCTTATAAGAACATGGTTAAATAACATCATTTCAGTTTTAAATCTTTGAGGGTTTGCATCCTGAGGGAAGAAGTGGTTGGACATATCTGGGATGGTTACTTTCGTATTGAGAGAAATCTTCAAAAAGAAATACACAATGTTTTGTGTATGAAACTGAACTGAAGGTACTGACACACTATATATAGCATTCTGAAAATTAGATGTATTATGTAAGCATGACTTGTTTACATTTGAGCAATCATCCTGTATTTATGTAGTCTGTTTAACCATTTAATATGTCAATAAAATAAGGAAGTTCATGCTTCTAGGGAAAAAAAAGCTTAGAAAATACTTCTGCTGAAGATTAGAATGCAAATAAAATGAGCTATTAGAAATTACATGGAATTCCACCCACAATCGTTAAACTTACAGCATATAAAAATTTTACTAGGCTAAAGTTTTAAGTTTTGAAAGAAAGTTACTTCATTCAACACAGTTATCACATCCAGAAAAAATTTCTGAAGAACTTGCTATTGCGCAAAAACTTTAAACAATAATCTAAGGTTCTTTTATTGTTCAGTTTTGGAGAAAGTATTTCATCAAGTCTTGAAATTTCCTATCCAAGTCCCTGAAATTGTCAAGTTCTGGACATATTTCTAATTTCACCTTACACAGAGAAAGGCAACACACTGAATGAAACACAGTAAATGACACATTTACAAAGTATTTCTACAAATTCTCGACTAAGGATTTTCTTTGCTCAAGAGAAGACCTTCTAGAGCTCTAAGTTCATGTGCACTACAAATGAAAGCTATTTTAAAAATGACCCCTAGGCAACTGAAATGATGAAAAGTTCACTTTGGACTTGTATGGAAGAACACTTACCACTTTGAGAGCTGTAATTGCAGCAAAATACGGCGCTCCAGTGTATCTAAAATGAAATAAAATTTAGGTTAGGAAACACAGAGATTAGACAATGATCTTTCATAAAAGTATTTACAAAGATCATGCCATAAACAAGCAAAATTTTCTCAAGTAACAGAGGTAAAACTTTAGAGACAAACAAAACAAGAGCCAAAAACTGATTGCAAGCTAAATATGGGATCTGTGACCTGGATCAATCCCATCTGGCTTTAGATGCTTAACTGAAGTACCTAAACTGTGATTCCAGTTGCCCTAAATTCTCTTTATAAAGACTGAAGAGAGAGATATGAACACAATCACCCTCCAAAGGTGCTTACTTCAGCCAAGAGGTAAGAACCAATGACCATTAGCTTCTAACTCCTGGCTATTTGACCCAGTTACAAGACAGAACCTTCTTGCTCTTTATGGAATGTTTATTAATGGCAGATGTCCAACAGTAGATCTCTCTTACAGGAGAAAGATGTCATCTCTCTTTCAAAAGGGGAAAATGAAAAACAGGAAAGTGTAGTGGCTCATTCAAAGTACTGTGGCCAATACTGTTTCTAGGTCAGTAGAGCATTTAGCTGATTTATGCAGTACATGTCTTCCCCCCTGAAACAGGATATTTCCATTACTCCAGTACATAAAACAAGGTATTGACAGAATCTAGTAAACGCCAATATTTATCAAAATAAAAAGGCCACAAGAAAACATAGCATAAGAAAATACAGAGACACAGTTCCCAAGAAGGCAAAAAATCAGATGTGCCACTGTCTTACTCTACTCTATTTATTCTAAAAACTCATCATGTAATGGGAAAAGACTAACACTGAAAGCAGAGAGTTTGATGGTCAAAAAAGACAGAGAAGGTAGACACAAACAGCATTTTAAGTTCCCGTAACATTCAGTATAAAAATTTTGCAACACATCTGCAAGGTACCATGTTCTTTCCTAAGTATGCATGGGCATGCTGATGGAGTATTAAAGCTCTCTGGAAAACTGTGGTTTAAGTGTAAGGTGAGTTTGAATGGCTTCTACAAGCAGTTATGAAACCCTGAAGCTTCATCAGAAGCAAAGATCAAATTTCCTTTTAACTTACTCTCGACATCCTCCAACAATGCCTATACGACCATCTTGACCTTTATGCTTTTTCCCTGTTAGAGGAGGGATAACATTGCGCACCAGCTGAAAAATATTCTCCATATCCTTCAGAGTGTGTGTTCTGTGCAGTGAAAAAGATCTCTCTATAACTGAAAAGAAGAAAACAAGCGTTACTTCAAAGAATATTCTTTCTTAAACTACTGCCAAGCATTTCTTTTAAGCACTCATGTACACTAATAAAATCACGCAAAGATACACAAAGTGACATACTTCTAAAATCCAAACACTTTGTCACTTAAAGGCCTTTAGAACAGTGAGTAACCAGAGAAGGTGATTATAAAAATGCATTCAGGGTCTGATGAAGAGAATATTCTCACTGACTGTTCACAGTCCTAATTTAGGGCTCAGGTACAGAAAGAAACAACAACCCAGAATAGTTTCATAAACATTTTGTAACTAGGAATACCTTCTTAGTTCAGCCTGAAATCAGTTCTGTAATTAAGCTCAACTGAAACAGGAACACTTAGTAAGGACTAAACACATCCACAGAGCAAGCACAAAGCAACTGAAACCAAATGTTAAATGCACACCCTACCTTATATTTCGCTTCCCCTTAAAGACTTCCACCTCTTAGCAGAATCAGGGCCTATCTCACTGCTTTTTTATTTTGGTAGGCGGTTACAAAGCATAGTGAAAGTCTTTCTGCAAAACTATAATCCAGCGCACTAGATGCAAACATCACAAATATCACACAAAGATCATTTTTATCTATAATGTATCTCCAGATCTCTGATGCAAAGCCACATATCAAGTCACATACTAAAACAACTGCACACTCAGTAACTATGTATCAAATTACTCTTTCAAAAGGCTACAAAAATTTAGAAGAAAAAATTACTTCAACAATTACAACTAGAAAGAATTGAAGCATTTACCTAACATGGGAAAAATGTGAAGATCACTACTTCTATCAACAATGTGTTAACTATAAACTGCAGCAAATACACTAAAAGACCAAGTTCTTAAAAGCTCCTCATTACCTGTAAAATTCTGTTCAGAAGAGCAGCTTATTTGAATGCTAATATCAGTGTCCTAGACTACAGCCATGCTTACTTTCTTTTTTACAGGTCCTCTAAAAAGCTTTCAAGGAACTGCTACACATGTATAACATAATTATGTGGAAAATAATTCCCATGGTACTCCTTATTTTCAGCTGTATAAAACTCAATAACCCCACCCCCCCAACTCCAAAATATAGAGGAGAGGAAAAAAGGAGAAAAATAAAAGAAGAAAAACTGTTCCAGAAATACTGGGCATAGTAAGGGGAAAAAATGTAATAAACAAGAAAATTCCAAATCTGTGTGCTATCAGCAAAATGCATCTTTTTCTCTGTCTTCCACAGAATCTAAACCAGATAGGCTTATCTTCAGTAATAGTATGCTTTAGTCTTCAATAATGACAAATACTTTTGGCTGATCTTTTGCTTTTGAATACAGGCATCCCACTCTTACTGAGAAATAATAAAAAGGGGGGTGAAAAAAACCAAAGAAATTAAAATAAAAGAAAAAAAACCCTACAACCTGTTTTGGATTATGGCCAAAATAGCATTGCAGTGACCCAGAAGAGAACAAAATGCTCATCTCCTCTGAAAATGGGGCAGATTATTTTCTTTAAATCACACTTCATACACTGGCTGGTTTTCAACCACACAAGAATATTATATAGCTTGGCACTCTGAAGTGCAGTGTTGTTAAGAAGGCCTTCTGTTTATTTGCTGCTGGCTTTTGTTCATGTGTGAATATAAAGTGACTACATAATAAATGGAGAGAAAACAGAATTATGCAAAAAGCCATTCTTAATATAGCCCTACTCTACCTACAGAATCACTACAGCACAGTCAGCTCTTAACAAATGAAATCTTAATTTCTTAAAAGATGTGTTGCCTGAAGCGTTATGCTCACATTTTAGCATAAACACTTTTTTACACCTTCGCCAATTAGAAGATTAGAATCTCAAATTGCTCTTGCTACAGTTAAATAAATAAAATGCATTTTTGCATAGTGCAATATGCCTGTACACCTACATGATGAAATCCAGCAAGAAAAATTGAACCTCGGTTTCAGGTTGTTACACATAATTAAGCTTTTCAGGAAAAAAATTTCAGAAGTAATGGTAAGGCCTTGTAGGTACCTTCACCCCAGTCTAGAAACTTAAATAATTTCCTACAAGATTTTCTAAAGCACACCAGTTTTCCTTTATTTTAAAAGTGAAAACAACATTTGAAACACTGTATCCTCTCATATCCCATAAATTATCTGCAAAGGTCTGCTGCCACCAGGAAATCCTACACACCAACTATCCACTCAAGAAACACAACCAGATCTGCCAGCCTAAACCCTCAGCAGGCCTAACCACCCAGTCTGCCATGCATTTTCCAGAAAAACAGTAACTAACACACAACTGAAACAGCCTCTGGGGACTCAGGGAATGCCCCTTAGGATCTGGCATGCCAGGTTATTATTCAACACTGACGCTGGCTGGTTCCTTTTTTTTCCTCTTCTCAAACTACACTTTTTTTTTCCAGCAATGTGAAATTCAGAATTAGAACAGAATAAGACTTGTTTCATTTCCACATGGCAGGCTACAATCACAAAGCCCCAATCTGACTCTAGTTCCAGCACTGATGGAATATCCCTGATTTCCTCCTGCCCATGCAGTCTACCTCCAGGTACAAAGAGACCATGACAAAGATAAATGCCACAAGCCCACAGATCCCAAGAAGTTTGTTAATGATTGCTACCATCAGCTTCTGGCCTACACATGAGGTACAGAAGGAAGAATTTGTGCATAAATATCAATTCTTGAGATACCAATTTGCCTTTTTCTTTAAAGTAAATTCAGATGCCCATAGAATTTACAGAGCTGGTGTAGAAAAAAGAAACATAAGCAAATATTTTCATCTTCTATTATGCCTACTACTATAATACAATGTTTAGTTGATAAAATAAAGAATTTTGTTGTAAAGAAATGTATTTTAAAGAAGCTAGATCTTAACATCTGACTTACTTCAGTGTAGGCAAAACTCCACTCTTTTCCCAGCCCTTTAAAAACACATGCAGAGCCTTAACTTCATATACTGGGTTTTTGCTTGATAACTTCAAGCAGAACAGCAGTAAAATTTCTGCTACAAAGGAACTAAGGCTTCCAGCAACTCTCCTGCTTGCCTTTTACATATATAACTCCTCCTGACTTCACTGTACAGAGACATGAATATAGAAAGAAGTTCCCAAGGTTTACAGGGTTCAAAAGGTATGATTTTGCTCATCAAAATTTGTTATAACTAATGTACCTGTATTAAATAATCAGTACAATGGTACGAATAATGATTTAATTTCATTTGACATCAGACAAACACCTTCACCACAGTGTTAAATAATTCCAATTAGCTTTTATTTTCAAAAGCTGCTTACTACCAGTGCTTTCACACAGAAGTTTTAAAAAGTACCCTAGCTTTTATTTATGCTGTAGAAGGAAGTACCTATCGGTGGAGAAAGTGCTGCTGTCATAGCATTATAATTAAAGTTATCCGCATATGAACGATGGTTCGCTCTCCGAGGTGGACTTGTTGGTATAGATTGTGACCTTTGTGATACCGTAGAAGAAATTCCAGCCAACATCTGTCCCAACATCTGTAACATCTGGAGTTCTCGAGCATGCTCAGCTTCCCGACGCTTGTCCTCAATTTTGAGCCTCTGCTCTTCGAATCTGTAAAATTTCTCATCTGTATCCATGCTCTGCTGCAGGAATTTTTCCATCATTTTATCCAATGTCAAATTTGTATGGCGTTTTTTTGATCTTTTGGGCTGATTGAGAGGTGGGGTAATAGTTGGAGCATTGACTTCTTTAAAGCCTAAAGCAAGGAAAGAATCTATTATTTTTCTGATGCAAAACAATTTTCTAAGAGGAAAAGAGCAAAAAATCTCCCTGCAAGATGTGACCTAACATCTCACAAAGCATTAGGTTACACTTTCTCAATGTGAGCTGTATTTACGTGAGATAAATAGTACTTCTTTCAGAGTACTAAAGCAAATCCACAAACTTCTACCAAGTTGCAAGGGTAACACAAAAATCAGAGAGGCGTTTTTTAACTGTTGTAGTACTAAACTTCAACAATAGGAGTCTTTTGCATCTTCTAAAAAGGTTTAAGTGAAGGTTATTAAATAGTATACCCTCATTTGTGTATTGCGGGTAATTACATTAATCTAAATTGGGTTTCAGTCTGTTGGCATTCTAGATTTGCATTTCAAAGGAACATTAGTGTAAACAACTCTTTGATGGGGTTTAAGTGTAAAAAGATGGTTGCTTAAACGTCAACCAATTGGATGATTCCTAAGTGATGTCAACTTCTGAAGACAGGTTCATGTTTGTATTAAAAACCCTGCATTAATCCAGATTGAAAACAAACAAGCAACATTTCCCCCGCACCTCCACAATACAAATGTGGAGGGTAAAGAACGCGCAGGGAAAGGACAGGCTTTACCGAAGCGCTGTTTCTCTCCGCAAGGCCGATAAAGTTAGAAACAGTGTTTCTGAAACAACCCGTGCAATTTATTATGTAAAAGCTCTCCCCTAGCTTTCTAGCCCAGCTGCAACAATAAGCAGATTTTTCAGGTATTATCGTCATCATCGTTTTAATACCGATTAGCAAAACTGCACTCAGTCTGCAGGCAGCGAGAAGGATGCTTATTTTCTTGCACAATGCTACCTGACACTTTGTCTCGATAATCTCTGCGCTAGTTTTCCATGGGCTTCCTATTAATAAATACCGGTAAAAACTCACTTGGGTCCCTGTCCGCAGCATCGCCCCCTCCCCGGTAATGCAGCATTTCCAGTACCCGCAGCAGCCCGCTCCCCAGTTCACGGGGACGCGCAAGGTGCAAGAGCGGGGGGAGACACGGGCGGCTTTCGGAGCGCGAAGGACGGGGCAGGAGGCAGCAGGATAAGGCAAAAGCCACTTAGAAGCGCGCTAGCTGCGGAGAAGCGCCGGCAGTGGGGTTGCGAGAGCCCGCGGGGTGAGGGGAGGACACCCGGCGCCGGGAGCCCGCCGGCTACTCACCGTCACCCGGCGGCACGGGGATGGCGAAGGACGGGCACTCCACCTTGATGGGGTGGTCGGCGTAGGAAGAGCACTCGCCGGAATCCTCGGTGAAGTTGTCGCGGGGGGACTCCGGCCCGGCGTCCTCGTCCAGCTCGGCGTCCAGCTCGCGGCTGTTGTGCGGCGTGCCCGGCGTGGGCGGCGCGGGGAGCAGCCCCGCGGGCGGCTGGGCGCCGTCGGGCGGC
>VXAX01001641.1:1293392-1359568 GCA_013399835.1 Leptocoma aspasia
GCTTGGGCCGCCTGGCCCGGCCGTCACGGCGCTTTGGGGCTGTCTTCCCGGCCCTTTAATTAGCAGCTCTTATAAACTCCCAGGAATTTACCGTTTATTGTTCCACGCTCTTCCAGTCTCTCACCTCGCCAGGTGTTTCTGAGAAAACTCCTAATTTGCAAGTGTGATTTGCTTCTGAGGTGCTATTTCTTGCTCAGATACGCAGCACTTGCCCTGTACTCCACTGGTGAGGCCACACCTCAAGNGGCTGCATCGTGCTGGGCCCCGCCGCGGCCCCTTCGCTTTGGTTTTGCTCTCCGCCAGGAGCGTCGCGAGGCCGCCACCGCCTCCCTCCCGCCTCGGCCCAGCCCACGGCGGGGGNTCTTGCTCAGATACGCAGCACTTGCCCTGTACTCCACTGGTGAGGCCACACCTCAAGTACTGTGTCCACTTCTGGGCTCCTCAGTCCGCAAAGGACGCTTGAGGTGCTGGAACAAGTCCAGAGAAAGGAAATAAAGCTGGTCTAGAACACTAGTCCTGTGAGGAAGAGGTGAGGAAGCTGGTGTTGTTTAACCTGAAGAAAAGGAGGCTCAGGAGAGACCTTATCACTTTAGAACTATCTGAAAGGAGGCTGTAGCCATATGGGGGTCAACCTCTTCTCCCAGGTAACCAGTGACAGGACAAGAGGACACAGTCTTACACTGGGCCAGGGGAGTCTAGTTGACATGTGTGATCCTGTGGTTTTATAGCAGCATTCCATTATTATTTTCTTTAAAACACCACAGAGCTGGTGAAACTACCATCTGATGTTCGCCTCTGGTCCTATGGCACCTGCTTAATCTACACAATGAATNCTCGCGGAGGACGAGGCAGGGCCGCTCCGCTCTTACCTCGGCACGGCGCGGGGCTCCGCACAGCCGCTGCCCAGCGCGCACAACTCATCGGCGCGGCTTCCGCCTCCGCTCCGCGCCGGCGGGGCCGGGCAGCGCTCCGCNAGGTAACCAGTGACAGGACAAGAGGACACAGTCTTACACTGGGCCAGGGGAGTCTAGTTGACATGTGTGATCCTGTGGTTTTATAGCAGCATTCCATTATTATTTTCTTTAAAACACCACAGAGCTGGTGAAACTACCATCTGATGTTCGCCTCTGGTCCTATGGCACCTGCTTAATCTACACAATGAATCAAAATGCAGCATCACCCAGGAGAAACTTACGAGTTATATGAGAAATCTGAAACATTTTTAAAGCTCTAAACAGCTGTAATTTCTGCTCTAGACTCCTGGGTGCTTCAAGAAAGAGTGTTGTTATTAACTCATAAAAGCTTGTAGCCTAACTGGCAGTAAAATGTCAGTGTTTCAATTAATATTTGGAAGGGGTGAAAACAGACAACATTTTCCTTTACAGCCCTGTGTTATATATGAGCTGTGGTCAAACAGACCTGCTGGTGTTACCTGGACCAAACCCAAGCACGAGATATTTATGTCTTTCAGTTCAGAAGCATTGCTTAAAACAGCCATGCTGTCTGCAAAGTACAAGGCAGACAACCTGAACTTTTAGTGACCCAGGTTGATCAGTAACCCATGTTCCGGAGCAGGACCTTGGATACCTGATGACTTCACTGTCAAGTATTAACTTGTTTACTGAAAAGTTGCTCTTCTATAGGTCCTGGTATCTGGTATGATTTTGAAGCCAATACCAAGTCAGTGAAATTTTTCCTTCATTCAGTCAGCACAAGTAATGCTTTTTACTCTCTGATTATCTAAGTGGCAGTCCAAAAGATAGATTAAACAGACAATCACATTTAGTTTGCACATGAATCTTAATCCAGAAAAAAAAGTTGCACACCGCATTTCATACGCTCATGTTTTGATTCCAACTGGAAGGATAATGAATGTGTCGATTCCCATAACTCCAGCACTGATTTAATGTCTAGAAGAGAGGGGGGAAAGAATAATGCAGATGTTTTTTTCATCCCATCAGGTGTCCCTACCAAAAGCATGTCTTGTGCTCAGCAAAGGAGAGGAAGAAAGATATAACTGTGATGTTTTTTGCTGAGTTCTCTGGTTTCCTTTGTAGCAGAGGTGGAAGGGAATTCTTTTGCTTCTGCAGGCCCCTCGGAATTTGTTTGTTTTTGGAGGACCCAATTCTCAATTTGTGTGTAGAAGGAAACCTAAGGGTGTCTGTGGGCTTCCGCTATGCCACAGTTTTTCAGCTTGTTATGCACAACTTTGTTGTGCACAACAACTTTGTATAACAACAGGAGTGTAAAACCTTTGAGCAAAACACATTGCCGCTCCTCCAACATTCTCCTGCCCTGTATCTAACTCAAGGTACCTTCTTCTGGTATAGTACTGGCTGCCATCTCCATACCTTGTATGGTATAAATCCATAACTTCTGGTGCCATCCTGAGTGCAGCAACAGCAGTACTACTTAACCAGCAGATGAGGCACGAGAAAAGGGCCTTTAACAGAACTACAGAAGGTAGGAGGTGTATGAGGCAAAAGTTCACATTCCCACCAAAGAGGTAGAGAAAAAGCAGCTGCAAGAGGCACTTCTTCAGGTATATACTGTGCTTGTCCAGTTTTTTTTTTATTGAGCTTTCTATTCTGACAGTCCTGTTACTTTCTCTGCTTGTCCCTCTTACATGAAAGGAGGAATGACCCTGCAGAATTGTTTCCTTCTTTGTCAAAATCATTCTGACTTCATTGCCTGTTGCTCTGTTGCTGGCCCTACCTCTTCCTCAGAGTCTTGTCCCTCCTTCCCTAGCTCTTGATCTCAACCTTGAGTTCCAGCATTTTAACCCTTCCCTAGCTGCACTGTCATGGCAGCATATCCTCCTCATTAGTGGATTTACTACTGTAACCTGTACCTCCCCTGCTACACAAAACCAGAGGCATCAGTAGCAAAGTACAGCCTGAGAATGTCCTACTGTTATTAAGATAGACAAGAGCTTGGAGGCTTGACTTTGTAGTAGATGGCAGCAGTCACTGACAGCTGGTGCTGGCTGAGAGCAGTATGGTGAGGGGTGGACTGTAAGCTAGATGTCCCTAGGTGGAGACCCCAAAATAGTGACCATTCAGCACCATCTTTTCTTCTGCAGGTTCCTGATGAATCTTTGTTCACAACATTTTGGCTCTTTGCTTCTGATCACTTTGCACCCACTCAGCCCCTCAGTCCTTTCCATCCATTTGGTAACTGTTGTGCAACCCTGCCTACCAAAGCCATTCCAAGGTGAATGTGGACAGCAGGTGTCAACAGCAGAGTTTGCAACATCCTTTGATTGCATTCTCTCCACTCAAATAATTGACAGCCTGTACTGGAATAACCATTTAATATTATAAATATTAAAAACATATTCCTGTCAACATATGCATATTAATAATTTCAAGAGGAGGTTTAAGCATACATGTGGAGAAAGGTAGTGGAAGAACTCAGAAGTAATAAGTAACTCTAATTGAAACTGCCCTTAAAATACAACCAAGGATTTCTTTGTTGTTGAAATGGGAATCTGGAAGCACCTTTCATTGGAGAAAGATAAAGGAACTCTTAATTTCATTTGAATGATTACCTAGCTAAATTGCAGCTGTTAGAATTGATAGTGGTAATAGAGAAGGCATAAATGGTATGGGTGTTCTGATAAAAAGAGGGCCACTCCTGCAGGTGTTATTAGTAGTGCTATTTACTGTCATTAAATCGAGTGGAATGAGCATGTTTTACATCACTAATATGTTTGTCATAGTACAGGACAAAATGTGGCTATATGGTGTAAATTTTAGTTTATTAGTTTGATGTGTCCCTAGGCCACAAAGAAACTAGGAACACCTGAAGATATAGTAATAATTCCTGTCACTTCACTTCATGTATTTTTATATTCAAGAGAAAGGATAGCAGCAAGCAATTGACAAGAAGCTGTTACAAGAACACATCCACATGGCTTTGGTTTCCCTATAAAGTTTACTAAACAGGAATGTTGTATGGGCTGAAGAAAGAAAAGAAAACTGTATGGAAAGAAACATACCCACACCTGATTAAGTACTGTGTTAAAAGTTTGTCCCTACAGCTTCTGTGATTCTTCATATTCTTACCAGGGCAGTACAGATATTATCATTTCTAGACAGACTCAGTCTAATAATATTTGTGAAGCCCTGTGCTTCACTAGTTGATTTTTGTTTTACCCAAAGTGAACACTCTTTTTGCTGAGTGTTAATGGTGAAAAAATAAATATGAAGAAAACAAATGGTTTTCCACAAAGAAGTTCATCCTTTTGTGTGAAGTAAACTTTTCAATCCCCCCCACTTCCATTTTCTATCCTTCATTACTCTTAACACCCTTCCAGAAGAGCACACCACGTCAGTGAATCCAGTTCTCCTACTAGCACATTTTCATGAAGAGAAGTTAATGAAGAAGCAGCAAAGATCAAAAGTGGGGAGGATTTTGTGTGAGGGTGTGGAAAGGAGAGCCTTGATGGGTGGCTCTCCAGGTCTAGGTCTGCCAAATGTCATGTGTCAGGA
Organism: Leptocoma aspasia; assembly: GCA_013399835.1. Classification (NCBI taxonomy): domain Eukaryota; kingdom Metazoa; phylum Chordata; class Aves; order Passeriformes; family Nectariniidae; genus Leptocoma; species Leptocoma aspasia. Next base: position 1,297,886 of record VXAX01001641.1, read on the forward strand.
AAGATGCATGGCCAGGGAGGAAGGGAGGCAGGTAGCCCTTCTGCCCTGAGCTCCTGCTGTCACCTCTAGGGTCACATTCCGAGTTCAGACAGCCCATGCCAGGGTCACCACTCTGCACCAACCCACCCCTCCTGCTCTCTCCCACCGTCTTCCATGTCTTCCATCAAACCCAAGTCTCACTGACACATTAAATTCAGACTAAACTCTCAGTGAGTGTCCAGTTAGGGGATAGTCTCATTGCCCTGAAGACATGATGTTGCTATGAACATATTATAAGTTTCTCTGTGTGTAAGCCTTCTGATCATTTTCCCATGGGAGAACATCCTTTTGCTGTCTTTTACTCTGTATAAGCTTTCTGTAAACAAAATATATGTGTCTGTTCTTCAAGGACATGGAATTACTTGGCCTCCTCCTACCTATGAGGAGACTGAACTGAAATTACTTTATCTTTCTGATATTGTAAACTATTCGGACACATTTTCCTGGACGAAGCAGCAGCAGGAGCATGGAATGCTCTCTGCTGAGCAGATATAGAAATATATTAGAATTATGGAGTCATTTTAATAAATCATTTTAGCCTTCTGAATTTATTGTCAAGAGTCCTTTCTTCAATGCATGGACCACGACGATAACATCCTGCTGGTGCTCCCTAGCTCCAGGCCTTTCCCTCCATGCCTGTCAGCTCTCAGCCCCTTCCCTTGCCAGCAGTACTGTGGCTCAGCACTCGGTGTCAGCTGGCCCCAGCCATGCCATGCCATGCACTGAGGCTGTCCACAGTGACCTTCTGCTCCCATTCTCCCTGTGCAAGAAGAAGCAGCTCCTGCTACTGGCAGTCAGGCAGACACAGCCTGCACTTCCTCAAAATCCACCCAGGCAGGATCCTGATGGAAGGAAGGAGGTGTGTGTGGCAAAACTTGGATACCTTCACAAGGAATTACCGTGCCAAGCCCTGCTACTGTGGTGGGGGAAACGGACAGAATGATAACTGGGGTGTCTTTGGTGGCCAAACCTCAGCAGGGGATGCAGAGCTCCAGTGAGGGTGCAATATGATTGTACAGTATGATTGTGCATCATCTTCAGCCTGCAGTGTTGGCTGATCTTCTATCATGCTAATCTGCCTCTTCAACACCATGCAGAGAGAGGGGGAACCCCTCTTCAGCTACCTCCACTCTGCAAATAAGAATTCCAGGACATTGCTCTTACCTTCCCCATTCTTTAGTGATACACCCCACTCCCTCAGGCTAGCACCCCTAACATTGCATCTCTACTCTCCCCATTGTTTTCTCTTAAATACCTCCTTGTCCCACTGTAGAGCCCACTTTGATCCCTGCTCTGTGTTTTCTTTTGTGAAGTGGGTCCCAGCACTATGCTGAACGTGAGGGAAAGGCACCACAGCTGGACACTGGGCCTCCCACACTTTGACCAGATTGCTGAGCATTCCCAAACAATACTGCATGTGTCACAGGTGAGCAGTTTCTGCAACTGGTAACAACAGAGGACCAGATCTGTAAGATGCCTTCAGTCCAGTTGTCAGCTGGTGAGTTACGTGCTGTCAAAAAGTTTTTTAAGACACTGCTTTCCGAGTGGCCATGAAGGCTTTCTTCCATTATATGGAAACCAGATTATTGCTGAACTTTTTTATCCATTCATAGGGAGTAATAAAATATACATTTTGCTCAGTAAAAATTCCGTCTGGTCTCTGAGATATATTTGCATGGCAAGCATCCACCTTCTGTTGCTGGCACTTGCAGTCCCTATCCAGCCACTTATCAGTTCATCAGTCACAAGAAGCAGAAAGATTCCCCTTGCACAGACAAAAAGTCACCTCCCTGAGGCATCTAGTAACTGGTCCTACCTCTATTCTGGCAACTGGAGTGGCACATTTTAAGGCTGTAACAGCCTAAAAAGGATTTATCAGGCTGCTACTTCTGCTCAGGCATTCAGAGCTGTCTCTGTACAAGGAAACTGTGTAATGGGGAGGAAAAGCATTGGGAATTGAAAATTAATCACTCTTGTTTTTTTCTCTAAGAGCTCTTTTGTAATGCTTTAGAGCAGACAGGAGTTAGCTGGTTAGGAAAATCAGCAAACTGAATGCCTTCTTTTGAGATAAAATGTGATTCATTTACAGCTGTGCAGACACAGTCTTTATCCACTCCATGTTTATCAGGTTCAAAACCACTTTTATCAAATTCACCAGAGAAAAAGTAGTGCTGCAGGTTTGAGCTTAACTATCCTACTGATACCTGTAGGTCAAGGCTGAGACCTCAGTTTTTTCCTTTCATAGAGGGGGACTGACTTCCCTCCCTCTTGGTCTAAGTTTATTGAAGCTTCTGGCCTGTTGCAGTTCATTGTGATTACAAAAGTGACTCAGTTACTTTTCAAAAGCATCACATTAATTCAAGACAAAAATATTACTGAGTAGTATGAAGACTTGTTTGTCAGGTTTAAGTGATGCTTGAGGTTATTCGTTTTTATGTTATGTGTTCCTGAATTTTTCCTGCTCACACGTGCCCTGTCAGTGTGCTCTTCTCCCTCCCTGCATTTTGCCCTCTTGAGCCAAAATCCATTTGCATATTGCTTGAGGGCATTAAGCTTCCCTGTCTTGTTCAGTTGTAAGATTATTCTCTTTTAGGATCTCAAAGATGCAAAGGCCACCTATTGATCCATTAACCTATGAACATTTAATGTGTGGGGGATCTGGAGATAAAATTTTTGCCTTTTCTGGGCTTTCAAAGTTTCATGTCTTTTTGTAAAAGAGACACTTAGACCATTCAGTGTGAGTAAAAAGGCTCAGAGTTGGAGGTCAGAGTGACAGACAACAAAGCTGACCTAATTGTGGAGGTGTGTGAGGACTGTTTCAGAGTAGTGGGAAAAAATGGGAATAAAGGAGGTCAAAGAGTTTCAGAAGATGCTTCTGACTGAGTATTTTTGCCAGGTCCTGAGCTGTAATGGGAAATATGGAGTGTAATTCAGCTCCAGATTGTAGACATCTAAATTTAGATATTAAATGTAGGTGACTGCCTGTGAGCCACATATCTCAAGTTCCATTTCAAGCAATGGAGATCAAGTCCTTAGAGTTATTGGGGCCTGGATAGCTACTGAGCTCATCCTGAATTAGACACCTACCAGGCCAGTCTGTCAAAGACCCAGTCATGCTGCTGCTAAGATACTTCTTAAACTTTGACAAGTCTATTTTATACATCCCAAGATGCCCAGGGTTCCCCAAAGACAAAATACCAAACACATCTCTCTGGTAACTGTGTTGGCAGGGGGAAACTATGATTGTGTTTGCCCAGCCAGAAACAGACCAGATGGTTGGAACAACTGAGTGTAACACATCCTCTGGGACAAACCTCCTTGAATTTCCCAAAACCTGCTTGTATATTTGCTCATTATACATGATAGACACAAAAAGTATGTGAACATGGTATCAAGTGCTCCTGGGCAGCCAAAGAATCTCGTCTGTTCACAGCCTCTCTGCTAGGCCTTCTTACTATCATGGACATGCCATAGTTTCATCTGTGGGGCTATGGACAGGAGCTGTAGGACTCAGGGCTCTTTGGTAAGAGTGGCTGGAGATCTCTGCAGTAAGCACTATCAACTGCTAAGACATGGCAGGATGACCCTGTATACACATGGACTATATATGGAACATATGGGGAAAGCTAAACCACAGTTTTATAGCTCCAGCACTAACATCTATAGCTCACTTCTTTGTAAAAGAAAGGGCATGTTCATCATGTATTTCTCTTCTAGCTTACCCTCTACTCAAGAGGTTAAAAAAATAAGAAAAAGCCTGAACACACCCACAATGACATTATCAGAGCTTATTTTTATCTCTTTGTTTGTAGGGTTCACTTACAAGGTTACAAATCTTTTTGGTATATTGCACAAGAATGACAATAATTCAACTACTAATGAATTTTCACCGTAGAACATAAGTACTGAACATTTCTGGGAATACAGTATGTTCATACTGTTCAACATAAGATGTGTGAACACACAAATACTTAACAGAGTATATTAAGAATAGATACAGTCAGTTAATATAGGAGGATATATAGGCAATTGACTTGTACTTCATGAGAAGATTCTTGGTCCCTCACTGCTCATTGCACATTCCCTTCACAAGGTATTTGTGGTACACATCTGCCTTGAAAGCATCATCAGCTTTGTCTGTGCCACTGTTTGTAAAAACAGTGGCACAGACAAAGCTGATGATGTTTTCACAGTCTTGCTCCTTCTTGCTGTTTTTAGGCTTCTGTTTGCAACTAAAGGCTGCCACATCTGCTGTGGGCAAAAATGTCCTTCTGAAAGACTCTCACTGTCCCTTGGCAGCATGCCACAGAAATGTTTCTCCACAAAAACAGTAGCTGTCAGTGCTGCATTTTAGGGGCTGAGGGATCATCTTGAATACTTTACAGCGTACCTTTAAATAAATTATTCTATAGGTTCCTGCAGAATTTTCTGGACCTGGACTTCTGAGCCTCTTACATTTTTGAGGTGAGCAAAGTCACTGATGTACAGCTCACTGTCCATGCAAACACAGAGCAGCCTGACAAGCTGCAGTGCTATGAATCTGCTTCCTTTTCTTACTTTTAAAATATCTTGAAAGAGAAGTGTTTCATCTTTTGTAACCCCTATATATCACCGTACTACTCAACAAAATATGTCTTCTCTCCGATACCCTTTGTAATCATTATTGACAGCACAATTCTTCTGATTGTTCATCAGATTTATAACCTGAGACAACACTTGAGTGGGTACAAACAAGCAGACAGAAAATACAGAGAATCGAGAAAGTCATTAATGGTCAGCATGGGGAGGACAGTACTTCCAGCACAGCTGCAGCATAAGAGTTTCAAGATTTTTGCTGGAAAGCTTTGAAAAGCACAACACATTCACTCCATAAGGGCTTGTGGCATCCTTCACTCATAATGTGATGGCTGAAGGAGAAGTGCCAAAGGGATGCATTGAGAAACGCAACACATGACCAGTTATTGGCTGGAATCAGCACCCTTATGGAGAGTGAGGGATAACAACACAGTACAAACATGCTAAAGAAGTTCTTGGAAATGAAGACAAGGATGTATTTGATGAGAAAGAAAAAAGAGCAGAGAATAAATGTGTGGAATTCAAAGACAAACATGGAAAAGTTCTGAATGAAACAGATGGAAGGCAGGAGCTGTTACATGATGTGGTAAGGTTTAACTCAGCAAGTTCCTAAGCTGCTGGCTATAGAAGAAAAAAGCAAACCCTCTCTATTTCCAGGTTTTTGCTCATCTCTGGCTCTCCACAGGTGATTTCAAGGAGTGCAAGGTAAGGTAAACACAAAGGAGAAGTCTTGCAAATTAGGAAGGGTTAGGAATTTGCATGTCAAATATTTTGGAAACTTTGCACTGAAAAGTAATGGTCTCTACATTATTTTCTCTAAATATAGTTCTCTAAATTTCTCTACATTTTCTCACCTAATGACCAGCAGTACAGTATGTGTTCAGACCCCATGTTTTTGTTACCAGGACAAATAGGAGAATAAAGAATGTATATAGAATATGGAACTCAGCACCAGAAACTCACCTGTATTGGTCACAAATGTCTTAGTCTTATTTAGCTTGCTAGAGAAAAACTGTCACATCTGACTAAGACACTGTTATCCAAATAAACCCAATTCATGCACAGTCCACATCAGATTATTTGTATGACACAGAAATCTCTTAAATTTGCTGCATTTTCCCTCCAAACCCTCAGCACCTTTTGTCCTGCAACATGTTACACCCAGAGCTTCTCTGCTATCAGAGCCACCCACCATCTCTTAGCCTTTGTTCCCCCCTTAATATAAAATGAAAGCAGTTTTGGAACAAAAATTTAAATGCTGAAATTCTCTTCACCTAACTCTTGTCATTTAAAATTTAGCCTAAAAATCTAAAAGTCAATCTACTCATTCAGTTCAGGGTGAATAAATTGAGAGTGGTTCATTTAATTTCTTAAAAATAAGTATGTACTTACCTTTGCAAAGATATTGTAATCTCTTTAATGTACAACTTTAATTGTTTTTCTTGACCTTGATATCAAAACCATGGTTCAGGTCACTAGAAGGAAAATCCTGTATTAATAGTGACTGATTGCCCACATCAGGGGACCTGGCAGAGGACATCACTGCCCACTCCTTTCTCAGGTATCTAGGCCTTCCTTGGATGGAAAAGATATCCAGGGAAGGGAAAGCAGTACAAACATCTGGCTTTTCCACCTGAGTCAGGGTGGAGTCAGAGTGGATATCTACTGACATAGTGGATGTTGTTTGGTCTGTGACATATATTATACCAAATAATAGCTCTCTCTCTCTCCCTCTCCCTCTCCCCCTTTGTTATGTAAGAGTGGTGTCATTTTTTGAGCTGTCAAACACAGTCTGTGAATCTGTAACTTCTTTACAAAACAGGTCACGAAACCCAGGATAGGGAAGACATTAATAGGACTGTATTCAAAGATCTTTAGCAGCCATTTCTGTTTCTTTCCTGTATTTTTATACTAATATTTTGAAATTTTATGATGTTGCTTTCATCTGTTTCCTGTGTTTATTGCTGCAGAATATTAATATATTATTATTGAGCTGTTTAGGTGTTCATGGCTGCTCTTCACATGATTCTTCTCATTTTTAAAATGTTCATTAATACCTTTTTTGAGAAAAAAAAGAAGCATGCACCATCATTTGTAGACATAGCAAGCTTCATGAACACCCTGTTTGTGTTTCTGAGCTCTCAGATTTAATTCTGTCTGTCCCTTTAATGTCAACTGAACACTTAATACTGATGAGAAGACAGCTGGCTGCTCAGACATGGATGTACAACATCTGTTGGCTGCTGTATGAGCATGAGACTTGGAACAGCTTCCACTCACTGTGCACCTGACTTTTTTGAAAATGATCCAGTTTTTGTGTTTGTGAACTGATTTGATGCCTTTATTCATCACAGAGCATTTCCTCATCCCTTTATCCTTGAATATGTGCCACACCATCTGAAAATAAAAGATTGAATTGGAAGGATGACACTTGTTTTTTTAGCTTTTGCACAGTTTTTCCAATATTTTCTTTCTTTAAAACAAAAGTAAATGAGTCTTGGAGTGCCTGGTAGTCTGTGTGACTCTGTCTCCCTTGGCACAGGTGGCAGAAGTAAGAAAATGAAACACCCAAATGCTCACAAGCTCAGAGCTATGAGCAACAGGATGCTAAAGAATCCACGTAGGGATGAAGAATCTCTGGTTCTGCAGCCCCTGAACTGTGTGGTCTCATTTCTTTGATGAGGAAACAGGTAAAACTTGTGACTAGGAAGAGTGCCTGAGAGATTAATTAAATCAGCAGTGTTGGAATCCATTGCAATAAAGAAATTTAAAGAGCTTCTGGGTCCCTGAATGTAGCTGGGTTATCCTCCAGCAAGGAGAGATCTTTCTGGGGCTGTAACCTGCGCTCAGGATGCTTCCAGTGCTGCTGGCAGCTTTCAGCAGAGTATCACAAGGTGTGTTGCAAATACTGAATATGCACATATGCAGATGATGGCTTTCTAACTCTGAAAATGCTTTCTTTCAACACACAACACATGCCATTCCATGCCACTGTGAATGTGTCCATACAGTTTGCTAAAATTCTCCTTTATGTTAAAGGAGTAAATGGGGAGATGGGAACTTTATTTATCATCAACAGAAAAGTAAGAGGGGATGCATTTCATTGCTTCTTTCCACTTCACCTAAGGCACTTGCTCAGGGCAGGACCCGGATAGACAAACACACCTGTATAATCTCCATACACACCTGTGTAACCTCAAGTGCAAACTGATTTTCAGGGTGGGGTGGGGAGGTGTTGGTATACTCAGTCTTAAGCACAGGGCTTGCAGACCCAAAGCTGGGAAGGTAAGTTCTCCTGGGACATGCATTCCCAAGCAGCTGGGTGTATAGATCATCAACAGCATGACATCCAAAATTCCTGTAACTGTGTTTGCTGCCACATCACCTGAGTGTGTTGGTCATTGTTACTGGCTGTGGATGGTGCTTCATGAATGCCTCCACACGTGTTCTGGGTTGAAGTTATCTCACTTGAATGAGGGTGAGGGGAGCTTACTGGGATAGGTACTAGGTGTTATCCAGTGTCCAGCATAGCCAGGACTTTGGGTTTTGCCCAGAACCTGTAGGTATCATTGCTACAGAAGTAATCCTTTTTGCCTACTTTGTCAAGATATGAGAGGCTTTAGGGTATAAGCATTTCAACAGGTGCCTGCTCCTTCCCTTTGACAGGGACAACAAAATTTCTTCCTTTAGCTGGTCTACTGCAGTCCATAGGTCAGGATAGCAAACACACTTCATCTACTTTGTAGTTACAATAAACTCTGAACTGGCTGAAGGTGGTGACACCTAAAATATGTGCTTGATTACACTGGTACTCTTCTGGGGATGTGTGGATGGATTTGAAATTTTTTTTTGGTGCTTGTAGTGGCTTTGTCAGGTCCCTTCTACACAAATGTGAGGAAATATAGGCATGCCAATTCCCATTTTTTATTGTAGACAGAATCAGATTTGAACTTATGCCAGTGGTTGTGACAAGGCTAGAGTCTGCATGTGAAGATATCCAAATTGACATGCGTTCTCTATGAAGTCTGAAAGGTAAGGGTAGAACCCATTTGCTTTAATTTAGGTGTTTGAAGGTGAAGTATTTAGGCTTAGATTACATTACAGAGTCTTTTCATAAGCAGTGAACAGGGAAATGTACCATCAAAACTGATATGTGTCATCCTAAAATGAATGCCTGTGAGAAGTTAGGCAAGTACAAGAGACAATTCCTCTGTTTCCTTGCACTACACTTGAAGAGAGCATGGGGTACTAGCTCTGGCTGCTGTGGATGACTGTGTATTGGTGGCAATATTTCAGTGTTTGTGGAACCTGGCTATAGAATCCCTCTTCACAGATGACAGAAGTAGAACACAACTGTGATGGCTCCCTCACAACTATGACAAGAATAAGAGCCAAAAGGACCTGGGATGACAGACGTTTACAGTGACCATCTGGACTGGATGGCTCTCCTCCAGAAGCGATGAAGAGTGGAACAGCTGACTTGCTAATAAATATCTACAAGTGTTCATCTCACATTTATTATGCCACACTGAGATGAAACCCTAACCCTGACTCTAACTCCAGCCCTAGGAATACCAGTTAAGTTATAGGTATTTTATTTTTCCATTATCCTGAAGAACAGAAATACTGAATTGAAGAACTGAACTCATGCTAGAGGAATTCCAAAGAAATACCAACCAGAATAGTAATCAATAAACTCATTGAGAATGACAAAACACTAAGGGGCTTACAATTCAAGAGCAGCTTTCATGAAGAGAAATTCTGACTAATTTTGTGTCCTTTTCTTTTTCTTTTTCTTTTTTTGGTAGCAAATTAATAAAGGGAGAAAGAAAAGGAGGCAAATAATTTACTGTCTGAACTTTCATACAACAGGCAGTAAAAGAAATGTGAAAACCACAGGGTTGCAGGAGCTGTTCTGTCATTAATCAAAACTTGCAAGAGAAAGGACACAAAAGGTAAATCACAAACTGATTTAATTACATTAAAAAGGTAATAAAATCAGTTTGAAATGAGGTTCAATTTGAATTGTTCAAGTGACCACTACAAGTAAAATTTGCTTGTGTGCTATCATCAGAGTTAAAAACAGAATTGGCCAATTATTATAAAAAGCTGTATAATTAATTAGCAAACTGTTAAAGATCTAAAAAGATATTCAGAGTCTAGCACTTACTTTCATCAAACTTCATTTTATTAATCTGTCCTGCAAAACCTTCCTACAATATTACTTTATGCAAGAATCTCACAGAATGGAGAAGGATTCCATTTCTTCATACAAATCCCTGGAGTACATCCATTTGCTAGGTTTCAGGTTCTGCATTTTTTCGTGTCTATGGAGTAGGATGGGAGTGCAGCTGGTCGCAGTTGCTCATGCTTTATACCTCTTGACATCTTAGATCCTGGCAGACAGCCGTGAGCGTGCCATCACGAGTGTGTTGTCTTGAACATTTGGCCAGAGGCATGCAAAATAGAAACCCTAATGCCCGAACAGTTGCACTGACCAGGTGTCCTCGGAGGTTGGCTGGGGACACAGACGCTTCTTTTTACACTTTCTAGGAAGCATCCGGATGCAATTGAGTGAGCTAGGAAAAAGAATCTGTTCTTCATTCCTTGGTAAGCTGAGGTAGTGTGGAAGAAATGCTTCAGGTTTTCCAGAACACATTCCTAAAATGGTTTGGTGAAGAAGAAGCGTGTTTGACCAGGGAAACGGGCAATGCAGTATCAAGTTTTTGGAGGAGTGGGGTGAGTGGAGGAACTCCTGCCCTGTGGAAATTACCCAAGGTTGTTCTTCAATGCCTTCTGTGCTTTCTGGCGCCACAAAGGTGTCATGCAATGGGAGCCACAGGGTCTGTCACTGGTAATGTTACCACAGCCTGTGGAGCTAGTTTTATTCATCTGCCCTTTCCTCCCAACTGGCTACTGGTATTGAGTGGAAAAGGTCATGGCAGGGACCAGCTTCTGGCAGAAGCATTTCCTTGTTTACAAGGATGAGAAAAATGGGTGTAACTCAGTCTTAATTTCATTTGACTCCTGCTGAAAAACAGAGTCTTAATCTTACATGTTCTTTTTGCACACTCCTGTCCTTCAGCCCTTGGAAGCACAGAAGCTTTCTGGACAAGAATTTTTTTCTGTAGCTGGGGGAGCAGTGGATAACCAAGTAATCTGCTCCAGAACCACAGTCAGCATCATTGACACATCCATTAAAGCCTGTGGACTGCACGCAAGTAAAATTTGTGAAATATCATGGTCATTAGCCTGTATGCAGTGCCTCTTTAGGTTGTCAAATAAACTGTTGAAGATTAGAGCTTTTTTATTCTCTTTATTGTAGGCATAAACCAAGGGACAGAATGGTGAGGAAATACAAATAAAGTCACTCCTAAAGTTTTGGCCAAGATGGCACATTACCAACAAGCTGTTGAAGACTTTGCAACGTCATCCCTTTTTTTTTTTTTTTAATACCTTCATGTGGGGTGAGGGTCCGTAGTGACGCAGAGTCCCCAGGCAGGTGCCAAGGAGAGCTGCTTTATTGCAAAAACCAGGCCTTTCTAAGCAGTTAGCCCATTATCAGCTACATACTTTTAAATCATAACAAAGATAATTCAACCAACCACCATACACCAGGATGTGAACACATAATGGTTATATAACTTGTTTTTCTACCTCTCATTCTCAAAGCTGAGTCACTTTGCCACAGTCCTCTTCTGCTTAGCCAAAGTGGCAGGCCTGAGCCATGATTTTACAAGACCTTCCCTTTGTAAGGTTTTACCAATATGCAACACCTTCAGGTTAAAATGCCAACAGAATTAATCAAAATTAGGTGTGTTCAGCAGAGCAAGAAAGACTGCAGAGTGCTGCTCCTGTGAAAATTAATAGAGACATTCTGGAACCCTGGATCCATCGCATGAATGAGTCCGTAACATCAACTATCAAAAGTTCATTATATATGTAGCTTTGGGGGATTTAACAAACCATTTCAAAGATTATAGGAAAAATGAAAAATAAATTAAATATGTTCATTACAGTATCATTACTTCATTTTGCCTTCAGAAACTGGCATGTACAGTTTGGCTGAAGAGACGTGGAACAATTTATTTTGATCATTATGAAATACAATGCGTTTTACCCTGCTCCTCTTACTCTTTCAATGGCTCAGGTTGCAGGGGGTTTGATTAATGTACATGCTTTACATGGGGTAATTTTTACTTTTATATCCCCTCTCATAGCTATATAAAGAGGTAGTATCTACCCTGGATGAGAACTCCCTTGTGTTAGAGAGAACACGCACATATGCATTTTTTCTTTTCCTGAATTTTTGTTCTGTGGTTTTAAAGGAAATAAGTTTCAAGATCATAATTTTTGCTCTTTAGTGAACATAGTATTGGGCTAGGAAGAAAGCAGACCTAGAAATGAGTAATCAGCCAGAGTCTCCAAAAGAATACCACCCCAACAGCTACAGGCTTGGTCTTATGGATGCACTTTAATATAGTCTTTACAACTAGTAATTGAAGGCAACAAATATCTTATTGGCCCTACCAAGACCCTTTGATGTACTAACCTAGTTTTAGGTATCCAAGTAAAACCTGTTGCTGCCAGTCTTCTATATTTTTGTGGCTGGAGTGTGTGCATTTAATTGGTAAATAAAATTGAAACCAATGGATTATTTTTGTGGGAATATTTATACCATTGATGAAAGACAGCCTACCTCCAAGCTGAAAAAGTTCAGTCATCCCTTTTCAATATGGACAAAAGTAGATTTTTTTTTTTAAAATAATGCAAAATTTAATTTCTTCAGTGTTGTTTTTGTTCTTGTATAGATGCCTACAGGCTTCAAAGTTCTCCGTGTAAAAGTTATTTAACTTCAGAAGACTTGTCTAATAATCTCAGTTAGTGTACAAGAGCTATTGCATTGGAACTATTTGGGTTGTATCAACATTTACAATATTGCAGGTGTTGTTAGACACTGACTCCTTGAAAGTACAGCAACTTTTCAGCTTTTTGCTTTGCTGCTTTATTTCTAATCGATTGCAACACTACACTGTGCCTGACTAAGAATCTGCTTTCTCTGTCATTTTCTGATTCTGACTGTGACCTGTATTTCAAGGCAGCAAAAGTAAAAGCAGCTTTTCTTTTTAACCATCCCACTGACATAAGGGCATCCCTGATAAATTGAAAACAAGGCAGTTCACTTCTTGCAAAAGCATTTCTGGCTGGCTGTGCCAGTGCTGCTTCCCAGGCAAAAGCTGCTCCACAGAGCTCTGTAGCAGCCATGGAGAGCTTTTTACTCACTGTGAGCAACCCCTGAAATGCCATGAAGAATCCACATATTAACATTAGGCTTATTTAAAAATGGGGGAGAAAATCCAAAATCACCTAAAGCTCTCAGCATCACAGTTTGCATCAAAGGAAATCCTCAGCTTGTTTTTGACCCCCTGCTGCTGCTTCTTTACAGCAACCTTTGCAATTCAAGGCATCTACACAGACTTGGGTTAAGACAGTAGGATATTTAGACCACAACTAAATTAGAGTAGTTTGTATATTTCCTTACCATATGAGTGGCCATATTTTTTCATGCTACCAGAGTACTTAATCCAGTCAGAAGGTAGTTTCTGAGATATATGAGAAAACAATGAATAGACATTTTGTTATTATAGATATGCTGGCATTGTGTAGAAGTAGAAATCATGATTTGGGAAGCAGGGGATATAGAGGTGAAAAATGTTGTTTGACGGCTGACAAAGTAATTGGAAGCTGACTTGACAACCTTCACTCCTGACAGCCTAATCCAGTACACTCACTCATTGCCACAGGCTGTGCACTGAATGTAGGGGTGAATTCTTCTTCTCAAAGCCACAGAAACACCATCAGGTGTTTCCACTCCTGCAGGGTGAAGGCCTCTGTGATTCTTGTGGCCAATGCAGTATCCATCCGTCAGGACAGTGCTCTGGAGCCTCCAGAGTTTTCACTCTGCTCTGGCCACTGTGCACAGCTCAGGCACCAGAAAAGGGCTTGGGCACATCTTGGAGACGAACTTCCTCCACACAAAGGGGCTCTTTGTTGGCATTAGGTGTGCAGAGCTGGGCTCTGCAGCAGCAATGCTGCCCTCCTGGGGTTTACCAGTGCCAGAGGAAAAGGACAGACTGGAGAAGGACTGACAGAGTTCTGTGTTCGTTTTCCAGACAGTCCCAGGATGGGCAGTTCTGGCAGCCTGCACACAGAGCTCCTGAGCCAAGGCTGTCACCTGCTGCTGGTGAGAGACAGCAGAGTTTATACACATGTGTAAGCATGGGAGCGAAAAATACACATGGCAGCACCCACAGCACAGGTGATAACACACAACCTGAAAATTATCCAGCAGGAAGCAACAGGGCACCAGACACAGGTTTTGTTCAAAACAGGCTTGAGCAAGGTATATGCATGCATAGGAGGGAGCAGAGAGATATGCCGAGCCAGCATGACTATGAGAGTGGAAGCAGGGAATATAACATGCACTTGAAAGGAGGTTATTTGTTTTCATGTCTTTAAGGAATGCTGTCAGTCTCTATGCTCATCAGACAAAGACAGCAAATACGTTTTTCCAGAAAGTGAGTTTTTCCAGCATGACTGCACCTGTGAATGTTTTCTGAATACAGCAACATTTCTGTTGCTTTCTTATATAAAGCATCATTGGGAAGAGTACTCCATGACAGAGTATTTACTGTAAAGCAGGACAGAAAAAAGTGACTGCAGAAGGAAACCCATCTTATTTCAGCACTGTAAACAAGGAGCTGGCTGTTTGCATCCGGCTTGAAAGCTGGGATCTTGCACTTGGCACTCTTCCCGTGGCATCCATTTCCAGAGTGTGAAGAGGGGTCTCACAGTGGTTGGTGAATCCCCAGGCAGTGGCAGCCTCTGGGCTGCCATGACAACCACAGGGCTATGGCCACAGGCTCTGGGTGCTTGCACACACTGCATGGCTGTTGGGTTTGTGACTAATTCCCTTCCATCAGCTGATTCTTGCCCTCTGCCAATGCTTCTTCCAGTTCAGAAAACATGGGAAGTAATTTCTACCAGGCAGCTCATTTGTATTGTGGTATGACTTAATGGTACTTTTCTGATTAGTAGAACCAGTTTATTTTACAAAAGAAGGCATCAATTGACCATTTTATGAATGGCCTAAAAAAATATACCATTTTTTGTCTCTTTAATTTCAGTGATGGCCCCTAAACCATTTCTTTTCTAGGCCCAGGACATTCTTGATTACTCCAGCAGTGGCAGAATATATGAACAGCAATATCCCAAGAATGTCAGCATCTCAGTGCAGTATGACTGCAATACAAATTATTTTGGACTCATGCTATGACTGTTTAGGAGAAGAGACTCTCCATCTCCACCACAGTACCTTCACAGAGCTTATCAGCAGAGCTTTTCCAGAGGGTGGATAACCTAGGTAATCTCTGCTGTTTGAATCATTCATCTTTGTCAAGTATGTCTTGCTGTGATAAGCTTTCAGTTTAATTTGTGGGTAGAATAATTCATATTCAGAGTGGTGGTAGCAGAACTGTATCTAAACAGGATAAATGCTGGCCCTTACTTGCCACAATACCATGCAGTTTCAAGATGCTGCTGTTTGCTTAATTAGAGAGAGGGGAATGAAGAGCTCTTTAGTCCTCCACTGGCACACCAGGGGTGTGAGCAGCCCCTGCTCACCCAGCCCACATCTCAGCATTGCTGGGACCAGCACTGAACTGCACCAGGGCCCCACCAGCCAGTGGCACCTCTCCCCTTGTGTGACACCCTCTGAGCAGCTGCACGGTGGCGGCCCTGGACACAGACAGTCCATCACTCTAGGTCTCCCTCTCCAGGAGCAAGGCTGATCAAAAGGCAACTGCTGAGGCTGACCATCAGCTCCTTCATTTGCTAGCTTCTTCAGAATGTAAGATTATGAATCCACCACTGGAAAAAATCTTTCTTACTGCACTCACATGACTGTTATGTGTTTGAGCTTTCAGGTTAAGCAGTTAGCGAGCAAAGTGTAGTGAGGAAATCCTTAAGAGACAGACAATTTCCTGGGCCTTCAGAGTGAAGGGACTTCCTCTGATTCTTTGCAGTAATTAATTTGTTAGCTGCTGGGTAACAGCAATAATAATAACAAGCATGCATCAGTATTTATCAGAACTTGCCCCTTCCCCACGAAGCGGGGCTGGCGCTTCTGCAAAGCCACTCGGAGGCTCAGCAGGTCCATGAGGGGCTGGCAGCCGCCATGCAGCAATGGGAGCTCTGCCGAAGGGACTGCTACTGTAGCATTGCACCAGTTTACTTAAATTTAATGGGGTGGCAACTTAAAACACTATAAACAAGTTTTCCATTAGATGAGGGTTTCTGTGGCCACTTGGATTCCATGGGAAGGGTGTGCTTTGACCCCTGAGCCTATACCGACGCCCCCTTTCCTCCTTGGGTGGTGGCAGTCACATTTCCCTTAGCTGCATGACTTTAGCTAGCAGTCACCTGGTTGCCAGAAAGGCCTGACGCTGGCCATCAGCAGCTGGGGTGGTGTATCCCATTGCTCCTCACTCACATTCTTGGTAGCTCAGGGGCCCGAGCACACAGACTCTCAGGCACAGCAGAAATCTCTGGCAGGACAGCAAGACAAACGTGCTCCGTCCCTCAGCAAGATTCCACGTGCAGCCTGGATTGCCCAGAAGCCGCTTCATATTTGGGGCCTGGTATCGTGTTGAGAAATGATGCTGCGATGCGAGGAGGGAGATCAGGCACGCGTGGGCAGACGGGCTGCCTCCCGCCGTCCTTCTGCCGATTTTCTGGGTTGGAAGGTGGGAAGGAGCGGAACCCCGGGCCGGCCGAGGGGCCAGGCGAGCCCAGGGCCGCGGCCGGCGGCTCCCGGTGCGAGGCGCCCGTGCCGCCACGTGCCGGGCCCGGGGCCTCCCGGACCTTCCTCCTGCCCCCGCTTTGCGCGCTTCACAAATCATCTGGCGGTATTTCCAGTTTTCCAAACTCCTACGGCACCCAGCAGTCCCATGACATCCAGTATGTTTTATCCGACTTTGTATGGTAAATATTAATATCACATAATGGGAGACTTCGGGGAAAAGTACAGCTGAGAGAAATGGCAATCACTTCTTTTTCTTTGGAAGAGCTTGTTTCAGAAGTAATCCCTCCAGTTTTTGGCTGTGCCAGTAGTGTTGTGGCATATATACTGTATACATGCCTGCAGTCTTGATTTTCCTGCTTGCCCAGATAAAGGCACTAGCCCGAGGTTGCACCTGCTCCCTCCTGTCTGAACATCAAGTTTTCTTTTACATAGAAAAAACAAACAACAAAAGGACAGGAATGGTGCTTCACCTATAAAATCTGGACACAAATTTTTAAGCATCCAGACTCAACAACAGAGAGATGCCTTCATGCCCCACAATGCAGTTACATTCCGAACATCCTATTGTAATTGGAGTAGTTCATATTTCCAGGGACAACAACAGAAATTTGCAAAATTCCCACAAAATGTAGCAGGAGACTAAGCACCAAACTAAATTGTTGTTTCTTATGGATATTTTCCAAAAGTATAACTATCTTCTAAAGGACATCCCCCTACTTCAAGTTCTTTCATTTATCCATGCCCAGAACAGACAAAGCAGAAACTCAAAGAATGTTAACCAGATTTAACTGAAGGGGTAATGCAATAGTAGATGAACTTTATTGTTAATAAATGAGAAATCATTCACCCTTGGGACACCTGGACTTGACAGGGTCTCCTACAGGAGGCCTTCAAAAATACCTCTTTTCATTGACTATATGATATATGCCCAAACCATTCTGTCTGGGAACTGAGGAACAAGTGTGTCTCACAGGCTGAAATCAACAGGCTGCTTTTAGGACAAGGTACACCATGTATCCATAGCTCAGTTCAGATCATAGAACTATTTATTTTGGAAAAGATCTCTAAGACCATTGAGTTCACCTGTTAACCCAGCACTGCCAAGTCCATCACTAAGGCATGTCTTTTAAAACCCTCCAGGGATGGTGACTCAACCACTTCCCTAGGCAGCCTGTTCCACTGCCTGACAACGCTTGAGGTGAAGAAATTCTTCAAGTATCCAATATAAGCCTCCCCTGCAGAACTTGAGATAATTTTCACCCATCCTGTCATTTATTTGGGAGACTGACTTTCACCGCGCTACCACCTCCTTTCAGGTAGTTGTAGAGTGATAATATCTCCCCTGAGCCTCCTCTTCTGCAGGCTGAACAACCCCAGCTCCCTCAGCCATTCCTCATATGACTTACCCTTCAAGGCTCCATTGCCCTTCTCTGAACACACTCCTGCACCTCAATGCCTCAATGTTTTCTGCAAAAAGGGAACTGTAAAGAGGGCTAGAATGCAATTCTGCTAATACAGAAACAATGTCAAAACTAGAGGTTGTATTGTTAGTCCCTGAGTGATCCTGGTGAACAGTTACTTTTCTGCATTTGCTATCATGCTATGTTAATACAATTAATATGCACAAAGAGTTGATACTGATCAACTACTCTCAGAAGAGGCTAATTTTTTTTCTGCCTTCAGCAGCTGAGTTTGTCAAGGTCATGAATCCTCTCATTCTTCAGCAATGACTGATTTCAGAATGTGACCAAACCAGCATCCATCTACTGGTTAATAATTAACAGTTTCTTTCAAGTCCATGATAAATTCTCAGCCAGATCTCCTGAAAACACGTGAGGGCTCAGAGTTAATATTTATCTTAGCAGGGTGAAAATATAAACAACTTATTTCTGTAGCCTCTTGTGATTTGTTTTCATTTCCTGTATGAAACAAATGGGGCACAAGCAGTCACCTATCTTGCCAGGGAGACAATAAAAGAGCTGATCGGAAAAGTCTCTCAGAAATAGAAGACTAGACAGGAGGAAGCTAAAAGGACCAGAATCATAATTTACCACCACTGAACAGGTAGTTTAAGACCAAACATCTATCCTCACCTAAGTTTTGATCAAGTTATGCAGATTTTGCAAAAACTTTTTCAGTCTAAAATCTCTAACTACTATCTCTATATTTCTTTGCTCAAATCCAGTATAGCTTATACTGCTTCTGAAATCCACATTACCTAAATTTTTTTTTTCCTTTCAACTACCTGGATCATGACAATATAAGTTCTGAAACCTTGAACAGTTGTTAGACTCCACGTGGGTCATGTGGATCTAGCAGCTTTATACTAGAGGATGTGGCAGGCCAGAATGTGGGAGACCTTTGCAGCCCCTTTCTACAGTCACCTCCTACCCTGACTGCCTCAAATTCTCAGTGTCCCACAGAAGGGACAAATGAGCTGTCATTTTTATCTCTTGAAATGCCACACCTGTTAAGTTAATGCTTTAAGACAAGCTGACCCAAGTTTCAGTTTGTGATTATATGTAACTTCAGCACTTTGGGAGCTGCTTCATAAAACCATCCCATCCATAGAGGTGAGGAGCGTTCAACGGGAAACAGAGCAAGAGTACAGGAGCTCTTCCCAGGTAAATGCTGCTCAGAATTGGCAGCTTTGAGACTTTCTGATTTTCATTAGTCTAATCTCCTTTTTGTTTTTTTTAACTTTTGACCTCCACAAGCCAAGAAGTTCTGCAATGTACTAATCATGCAATGTATTCAAATCATGCGCTGAGAAATAACAATTACTTCCTTCCATTTTAAACCTCCTACCACAAGACTGTAATGGCTTCTCTCACTGTTGGTAATTTCCTGCTAGTTTTTCATCCTTTGTATTGGCAATTTGAGGACAGAGACAATGAGGTAAATGCTTTATCTGGAAAACAAACTCCACTTCCACTTCCTGAATTGCGTAAATTCTTCGATTTTGAAAAGTCCTTCAGTTTCAAGTTCTTGCAGCTCTTGTGTCTTCAGGCAAAGGTTTGTTACAGATCTTTTCTCCTTCATGATCACAACATGTACTTGCAATGAGTATAAGCACACTGTGAACTTGTATACCTTATGCATCAAAACACAGGCTGTGACCTGAAGCTCACTGAAATGGATTTTTTGCTACTCTTGAAGAACACAGCTAACAAACGTTCATTGCAATTTCTCCATCTGTGCTCAACTATTTCTTTTTGTTAGTATCCATTATCAGTGTGTCCACAAGCTAGCTAATTTATAACCCTAATCCAAAACTCATAACAGAATTTAAATTCAAGTCCATCCTTCTTCACTGCAGAATTTTAGCATAGGTTTCATTTGGGTATGCTTTTAACTGTTAATGGTATTCCTAAGAGCCAAGAAAATACTTCAGCACCCAGCTGAATATGCCATGGAATTAAGTCCATACTTGCCATTTCACTGAGAATGGAGTTCCTTTTCTAGACTCACTGATGTCTTACAATCAGACTGGGTATTCCTATTTCTTTTTATTTTACCCTCTTCCATTCTTGTTTTCCATGCATACATTCTATAATGAAGGTCTGAAACAATATTTTGTAGTTTTTCTCTTCTCCTTTGGATGTACCCACTTCTGTTTCACCTTTTAATTTCATGCACTTTTTCCATTCAGTGTCATTTGTCTATATTAAATTAATTGTCATCTTTCTCCTTTTTCTGATTTATGAATAGCAGTGTTGCCATGTTATTTTATAGTAATCCCATCTGAGTTTAGAGCTTCTTTATTTGACTTAAATAGGAACAAGGTTACTCCAATAATAATAATATCGTATGTTAACATCTTCAGTATGTTCTAAAAGTTTTCTTTACTCTGTTATTTTTACTCCTTAAACAGACTAGCTTTGACAGAAGCAGGTGTTTGAAGTAAATTAAATTCTATCATATATCTGGAATGAGTTTCACCCAGCACTTCTGTTTAAATTAGGGATTTAGATTAAATATCAGCTAGCATTAAAAATTTCTGCAATGTCCTCTATCTCACAGAAGCTGTTTTCTCAGTGTCTTAAAAGGATACATATTATTCAAATTCACTGAAGAAAAATCTCATAATAGAAACTTTTTCCTTGAGTATTTTCCTCCTTCTTTCATCCTTTAAGGTTCCAAGTTTTCCCTCTTGAATAAGAGTTTCTTGCCCTGGGTGTGAAGGAGGGTTAGGACACCTTATAATCAAAGCTCTGGAATCAATCAGTGATGTATGAGGCCAAATACAGAATTGATTTGCTCCCATAAGCAATTCAAGAAATGTTTTAGTGAGGTTGACTTAAGTGAAAATGAGTACAGATTGTGGTGCTGCATTTCTGCAATGCTCTGAAGATGGAAACATCATGACAATAGTAATTAATACTGATAACTTATGCCAAAGAAAGCCAATCCACAATTATATTTACCTTCCACCTGGCATTTCAAATGGAAAAAAGCAAGCAAGCAGACTATTAAATATTTTCAGAGCTGAAGCCAGTTCAGGAGGTACTAAATCAATTATTTCAGCAACTTATTTTTGTAAAGGGAATCCACAGGAACAAATTTCATTTCTAGGTGACTTCCCAGGCCCCAAGAAACACAGCAGCATCTACAGCCAGGAAAGATGTCAAAACAGCAGCATGCAATTTCTAGCAACTCATAAGTGCCAAAAAATATACTGCTTCAGCCAACATTGCAAAATTTCACATAACAGAACTACATAGAGAATAACTATTATAGCAGGAAAAGAAAGTTTAAGTTTCAGCTGCAAGCACTAGAAACTGTTTGTCAGAGGCAATTTTAAAGTATTTTTGCTCTTGAATTTGCAGCATAATTTTCTCTACACAATTAGATTGGAGAATATTTTTTTGAGATTGAGATTTTGAAGGTCAAATTGCATCGTACTTATTTATACCTTGGCTATGAATAGTTCCACTGATCTCAGTAAGATTTCTGGAGGAGTACCCAAGGTGAGTAATGATTAAAACCTTGGTTATTAAAAAAGAAAGAGTAGAAGCAAACCAGAACAGTTTCCTAAGATCAAATCAACAGCAAATTTTTGAATGGTGAAATTGGAAATGCACTCAAAAGAATAACACAGAAATTAATTCTCAGAAACACTGTGATGTACAGTGATGTGCTGGGAAGTGGTGCACTTCATTTTAATCATAAATATATGGTTAAAGACACAGAAAAAGTAGGAAATTCTGACTGCACCATCTTTATGTAAACTCTCCACAGGATATTATGGTATGGCAATGTTTCAAATGTAATGAGGTTGCCCTCATGCTGTGTTTGAAACTATTTTAGTAAAACTTAGCATATTTTAGTAGGCTTTAATGCCTAGATATAATATCTGAAACAGTGAGAGTCCAACTAACTAGCTAGCAACTAAAATCTGAAATATTCTGGGGGGGTTTGTCTCTTTATACAATTTAGAAAGCAGTCAGGGAGTCCTCTTTCATATTCTAGGAAGAAACGATTTTCTGTTACAGAAGCAACTAAGAAAATCATCATAGCTTCTTTTTTTCCTAGTTCTAAACTAGGGCTAGCAGAAGACTGGAACATTTTATGCAGTAAGTTTCTAATTTGAAGGCTACAAACTTGACAAGAATTTCCAGAATTACTCTCCAAAAACATGCTAGTATAAATTATATTTGTATATTCTAAATTCCACTTTGATCATCCTTTTTTCTTCTAATCTCGAAGTCACATCTTCACACATGTAAGTAAATCATTACTATCTTTATCCCTCTAATTGCATCAATATTTCCTTTCTAAATAGGTTCCCTTATCCATTAATAACTGGGGCATCTCTCATCCAAGGACCAAACATGTCTGGATGAAACAAGAGCCCATAAAGAGGTGCAATACTTTTAGGAGAAATCATTGTGATGAATTTCATTTCATGGTGATCAATTTACACTTTGAAGGTCAGAGTGTTGTCTTTCTGTAAGGGGATAAAAAGACGGTAGCTGTTTTTTCCTGTCAAATTCAATCAATTTTTTTTTTAACTTTAACATGCACCAGGAGGAGAAATCCCACTTCTCTCTGCAACTGCCAGTATGGGTGGGGAGGAGTTCAAAGAGGAAGGAGAAAAGGAGATTTCAATGACTTGTCCAGCCAAGAGGTGAAATGAAAGTGTAGTAACAAGGCTAGAGGCAGGACAAAGTGTAACTCCTGACTGGATGTGTGTCCTCCCAATTTTAGTGTTCCCAATGAAACACTCCAAACCACATGCCCCATGCTCACTCCCCTATATCCCCCACCTTTCCCTGCAGGGAGATGGAGAGGAGAATTGGAGGCTCAAAAGGTAAAGATCATGGGTTCAGACAAGAATAATTACTGGAAACAGCAATGAAATAAAAAACTGAAGTATAACAGCAACAATATTAATAATAACAACATGTCTAAGAGGTGAACAATTCAGCACATCGAAACCCCTGACAGCACCCCACCACGTGGCCATGCTTTGACAGCAGGAAGGGACCCCTTCCCCTGTCCCCAGAAAATGATGTGAGGTGATATAGAATTACTTCCAGGACCTAGCCATGATCCCTTCTGGCTACAGCAAAAATTAACCCTGTCCTGTCTGGAACCAGGGCAATGGCATTTTGCCCTAAGGCAAATTTGTCTGTGACACTCTTCAATGGCCTTTTCTTCATGACCAGAAACAATGATGGCATGCTTGGCATCATGTGAATTTATTCATAGGGAATAGCTATGGCTACAGCCTAGAGAAATGACTTAAGGTATAATATGCAAAAGATACTTGATAATGCATGCATGTCATTAGGAACGAGGTGGTTCAACTAAAAGCACACGTCTGTTCTTCTGTATATGTTGCTTTTTTAACAATTCATATGATGACAGTATTGAACTTGCAAATAGAAATTAAATTCTTTCAACTGTCACAAATGTGTTGTGGAAAAAACTTCACATTTAAAGGTCACAAGTTGCATTTCTTTTGATTCTCATATCATTATTAGTCAATAGGATCATGCTTTCTGACTCTGCCAGATCTGCACTCACATTCCCATTGTGGGCTGCTGCAGTCCATAGGATGTCTCCTAGATACACGGGTCTGCTTATTATGGACAAGAATCTTAATGGGTTTATAAAAACTAAAGCAAATTCTGTCTTACTACTGGCTAATATATTCCATCTCCTTCATGATGCCAGGAAGAGTGAAAATCGAATGCATTTTTTAATAGGCCATAATTCTGTAACTTCTTGTAAGGATATATGTGTACCTTTGTACACATCCACACACAGTACCCTATTAAACTTCAGGAACATGATAGTAGGACAGGCTTGGATTCTTGTGTGCTGGTGGAGCCAGACTAGACCTTAAAATGCTCCAGTTAAAAAAACAATCTATGCAAAACTCACATTTTGTGCATTTACCACAACTTCTTACACTGTGATCACTTTGAATCACAATGCTTACTTTTTGATTGAATTTCCAGTCCTATATTTCTGTGTCATTTATTGAGTATATCCACACTAAGTCTGAACTCAGGTAAAAAAGTTTTCTTTCATATATTGGGAAGTCTTGAAAAACTAGAGCAACTGATTCCTTCATACAGGGAAACTCACCAGTCTTGGTACAAGATACTGGAGGGCTCAGATGATTTTGGTGAGCAGGAAGTGCTAGCAAGGAGAGACTCGAGCTGCCTGGTGCAGTGGGCACAGCAGGGCTGATCTCTTCACACAGTGCTAGCAGCAAAGACTAAAGTAACTTCCTATGAAAGACCTGGGTGGAGAGCTCCTCCTGAGCTCCTATTTTCATCTGCATCTCTAGCACCTGTGCATCAGGGAAGAGTTTTTTTTTGCTCACTCAGTGGCTGAGTGTATCTATAGCTCAGGTTGCTTCATGGTTTCCATCCAAGATCTGATGTTCAACTGCCTGTAACACAGGCAAATTCTAACCATCCAGGTCAAGCTTTTCTGTGATAAAGAAATTAATTCATTAAGGTGCTTGGTTTACAATCTCATTGTCAGTGTGGTGTGATTCAGACACAGACCAGACAGAAGTTATACAGTGAAATACTTTTCCAACCCTGGTGAAAGAAAACAGTCCTACAAATGAGGTGCTCCAAAACCTGCAAGGTTTGAAGATGAGGTAGAGCAGGGACACTTGCCAAGGGAAAGTAAAGGTCTGTGAGCAGCCAGCACTGCTTAGCTGAAGACCCATGGGACTGAAGCTCAGTGGCTTCAACCATGGGCTGCCTCATCAGCCTCCTCTGTGCTGATCACAAAACCAGCAGAAAATTACTCACTGTCGCTGCTGAGCTGGTTTTTCATCAGCTTATCAAGCTCAGTTGTCATAGGGAATGGTCAAGTCAGAGCCAGTGCCAGCCTAAGGAAAATGCCAGGAAAAGGAGAGGGAGAAAGGTGTCGAACTGTAACCCTAGAGAAGGGCAGACTAACTTTTGATATGCAGTACAGGCAATTTCCCTTGTTTAGGGCGTCTAGGTTGTGGACTAACCTGTGGGGTGAAGAGAAAGAACCTAGTATATGTCAGAATAAATATGTAAGCAGAGCAGTGGCAATGTGAAAGCTTTTTCAGGCTAGTCAGCTACTCATCACATTGCCACTGCTCTGTCTCCATATTTCAGGCTTCATAGCCTGAAAGAAAGCACCTTGAGAGTCTGCTCTAGTTACAGCTATCTGGAAGATGATGAGGGCAAATATTTCTGTTTAATGAGCAGGCATACTCATTAAACAGAGTAAACACATTGCTCATTAGAAGAAAGAAGTCATAAAGCAAGGCAATAAGCAGAAACAAAACCAGAAATTGCTGTGGTTCACCAAATGGTACCTGTTTGTAGCTTCTGCAGTGACCTCATGCTTCATGAAGAGGTGCAACAAAGCACTGGTGTGCCAGCACGTATTAAGGACAAGGAATAAGCCTCCCTTATTGTCCTTCTCTTTGGTTTATAAAGCCTTGTCTAGGATTCAGTAAGTAACTGAGATAGAGACGGTTCTAAGTTATGGATTCTTCCATGTTTTAAAAGTAGGATGAGTTTGTACGACTTTTTAAAATGGTCCCATTTGTACCATTGGTACCTCCAGAAAGCACACATCAGGTCATGGAGATTCAACATCCCAAAACACAGAGACACTGACAGAGGACTAAAAGGAAGCAGGTTGAGGTGCTGAGCACCAAGTCCACAGCACACCTGTGACATGTTGGGGGCAGAAGTTACTAGCTGACATGACATATCCTTTCAACCACTTGCCTAATTTGTCTCCAAAATGTGATCAGCTCAGCAAAAAGCAACCCTGTTCTGTGACAAACATTTTGCCTGATGTGAACTTACAAAATATTGTTAGCCTGAAGACCAAATGAACACCATAGGCAAGAACTACATATATATATATATATATGTGGAAGGATGGCAAGGAAAAAAATAAACAGGCTCTAATTTTCTCCTGCAATACTAAGCAGCTTTCATACTGTGGGAGACTAAAAAGGTTGAGTTATCCTGACGTCAGTACAGTCATTACTGGCTCAGGTTTTTGGCTTGTGTACAAGGCTAACATTCTTACTCTTGGGAAGGTCTTACTTTAGCACAGAAGTGGGTAAGAAACTTTAATGTGCTGTCCCTCTTTGTATACTAATCCAAGTGTCTGAATTTCAATGATTTTGAACATCTGGAGACCAGCCATGGTGAGCACGTTGTCACGCTGTCAGGAAGGCTAATGAACAGCCTCATTGTAATTAAAGGTGTCCTCAGATGCTCTAAAATGAAAAACAAACACCAGACAATGTATGTAGTACATATACATGCACTACCTACTACATATTCCTCCCTATCAAGTAATTTGACATTCTTCATGCCCATACTGACTACTGTGAAGACCTCTTTCTACAGACAACTCAGTGATTTGAAGGAATTATCTTGCAACAGGCCAATACATCTGAGTGCTAGAGAGCAAATTACAGGCTCTTAATGTTTTCCCAAATATTTTCACATATGCTCTGTTATTATTTATATTGCATTGCAGACTGTCGTGAGCCACTCGACTTTAACAAGAGGTGGCTTAAATTGCATGCTGCAGTTTGGAGTGCATTCATCCAAGGTGATGTCGGCAGGAATAACAAAACACACTGTGCTCTGCCCAGTGAGCCTGTTCTCCTGAGGTCACTGGGAGCTCAGGCTGCTGAGGACTTCACAAACCTGGCTCCTTAAGGGCTCACCTCAGGAGCCCTTTGACATACCTTGAACCTGTTCAGATCACCACTGTCCTAAATTCTCCCAAGGATCTGAAACAACACACAGCACCCTCCAGTCCTGCTGCACCTGATTATTAGGGACAGATTGCTGTCAAACAGAGACGACCCTTTAAGTAAGCAGTGAATGGGAGATGAATACTAGTGGGATAATGCACATTCCTTGCTGAGTGAGAGTTGTTAGCTGTGGCACCAGGTCCAAACCAGTACCGGACCAGATGAATTTGGTGCCTTGTTGAGCTAGGCTATGTTTAACATACAAAAGTGATACATTGCCATCAGTGACATTTGGCTGGTGACACTTTCAGGAGAGTCCTCTGTCTGTCTGACTGCTGCTAGCTGGAAATACACCCACTCAAATATGTGGGGATGCAGGTATGTGTTTCAAGAAACTGTGGAAAACATCTGTGAAGGAAGTGGGCTTCTCTTTTTATAGAGCATGTTATTAACAGAGCCTAAAATCCCAGTTGCATTTTTTCACCCTATTATTCAGACTGTTTTCTGTCCTAACTTCTCTGCTTACTTTTAGAAACTATTGATACTTGTTTTGAATACTGGAAAGACCTACATTTCACTAGTACTTGAAAATAATTCAAATACAGCAGAATTTTGGTAAAATTCAGAAATAATTGTTTTAAGTGCTTTAACTGCTAGGATTTGGTAGCAGAAGCACTGCTGTAAATCAATAACTGTGTTTAAGCTTTTAGGTGTTTTCTTATTCTGTGGACAGTAAAACAATTCATAGGGTAGGAGTACATAAATCCAGGATTTTTTTACAGGTGCAGATCCTTATGGTCTAAACTCTTTGATACAAGATTCTTTTTTTTCTCTTTCTGAAATGGCATCTGCCACTTCAAAAGCATGAAACATATTGCACATGGGAATTTGCCAACAGTCTCCATACAAAGAGAGTTTTTGTTATTTTTCCACTTTCATACCAAGCACCCAGAAGAAACCTACTTGCTTTGTGGTATGTCAGAGAAGCACTTTGATACAATGAGTATATTTTTCCCAACTCTGGGAGTGAGATGGGAATCCAGGCAGAAAATGGGAATCTGAGGCAAAGTCTGCACATACCACATAAAAATAGTGCCACACAATTACCCAAGCGCAACAATTACCCCCCTTAATTAGTATTGCACGCAGCCCTGAATCACATCCCATGTTAATATCTTGAAGTCACTTGCAAGACTTTTCTACCTAATCATTTAACATCCCCTCTCTTTGGGTATCTCCAGTACTTTAATATCTGGAGCGTTTCTTATTCTGAACTGAAATTATGTATCACTGGGTACAGCTGCAAGACTACAAACCTGGTCAGTAAAAGCAGAATAAGCAAAAATAAGCGGACAAGGCTTGAAAAAACCACACTGTCACACAGCTAATCCTTTTTAGCAGATAGGTGAAAATCAAAGCATCTCATAAATACAAAGCCTAGGCTGGCTAAAGAAATTCTAGCAGTTTCAACATGAAACATGCAAGAATGAGGATGCATGTTCAAATATTAAGAAAAGTGTTTTTTCTGACCACTTTTCTGTAGGGAGGGAGAGAAAATTAGTAAATGGTAGGTTCTCTTATGAATACTGTAACGGCTGTTTTCTCCCACCAGTCGGTCTACAAATTTTCCCTTTATTTGACCCAAATTTGTAGCATGTTTATATTTTACTAATTTTTTTCCCAGATTTGTTTGGAATGAAGAGGACTGATGCAAAAAGGATAGGCTAGATCTCTGGGTAATTTAAATGATTGCAATTTCGTCACCTGTAATGGAATTAATCTGAATTATAGCAACTGGGCAAATGACTGTGAAATTGGGTAGACCTGCCCCTCGGAAAATAATCCCTGATACCTCCCTCTCACTAGGGCAAAGGTGTTGCCCTGGCAGCTGTCACAGCTCTGTGAGAGATCTTAATTTCGGAGCAAGTTTCCATGTACACCCCAGGAGGGGAGCGGGATGAGCGGCTGTGCCTTGGGCTCCAGGAGGGCTGCGGAGATGGTGTCTGTGCCATCTCCAGCTGGAAGGACGCGAGCATCCCGGCACACAGCTGCATCCCCCGAAGGCTCAGCGCGGCCGAGCTCGGCCCCATCACCCCCGCGAGAACCGGCTCCTCGGCAGCCGCTCAGCGGCCAGCCTGCCCCGGGGCGGCCGGGACACCTCACCCGGCTCCTCCGGGGCAGGGCAGGGGCGGAGGGTCCGCGGAGCTCCGGCCGCTTCCCCGCCCGCGTCCCCTCCCCCTGGCGGGGCGGGAGCGGGGCCGGGCCGGGGGAGGAGGAGCAGCCGGGGCCGGGGCCGGATCGCGGCGGCTCCCGCGGAGCCCCCGAAGTTTGCGCTGCCGGCGGAGGCGGCTCTGGGCCCTCGTCCCGCCGCTTCCGGGGCCCCGCCGGGCGGAGCGGGCCGGGCCGGGCAAGGGGGCGGGAGCGGCCGCCGGCAGGGAACGGGGGCGAGCCGCGATGAAGAAGCCGGACGGGAAGGTGGTGCTGCTGGGGGACATGAACGTGGGCAAGACCTCCTTGCTGCACCGCTACATGGAGCGGCGCTTCCAGGAGACGGTCAGCACCGTCGGCGGCGCCTTCTACCTGAAGCAGTGGGGGCCGTACAACATCTCCATCTGGGACACCGCAGGTGAGCGGGGGGCAGCACGGAGGGGATGGGGGTCCGGCGCGGGGCTCCCGGCGTTTCCCGGCGGAACCGGGCTCCCCGAAACCCGCAGGGTGTTTGCTGGCGGGCTGCCCCTCTCCTCCGACTCCGGTGAGAGCGGCGCTGCCCGCGGCACCCTCCATGCCTTGGGATGCGCAGGGCGTTCTTTTCCCTAGTTTTGGCTCGGCCCTAATGTACGAGCTCCGGGGTGGGTGACCTCGCTCGGGACAGCTTCGCTTTCCGAGAGGCGGCGGGCAGGAGATGGAGACGTGATCCCCGCGGTGCCCCGGAGGCGGCGGCCGGCGCCGGGAGCCCTGCCCCGCTGCTTATCGCCTTGTTTCGGCTCTACGGTGAAGTCAGTCGCCTGAATCATAGGGTTTGGCGGTAGGACAAAGTCTGAAAAGAGACACGATTTTGACGGGCCATAAGGGTCCTTACGACTACTCATCTCTGGTATTTTTGGAATCGTTTTGCGAAATGTGAATGTACAGGGAAGATTGCGGTGCCTGGTTGCTTTCTTTTACCCGAGTAGATGGCTACTGACTACGAGTTCGGTCAGGAATTAGAGGGGTTACAGTTCTGTTCATCCCTTCTCGTACTGTTGGGTTTGATATCAGCTGGAGTCAGACTCGGACTTCCAAATGCGTGCTGCTTGCCAGCCCTTCAGACGTGGCGTTCCCCTTCACCACAGCTGAAAGAAATTGGTGCACAAAGAGCGTGGGCTGCCGGCAGTTTCTGTCTGGGATAGCAGCAAGGGGCTGTCTGTCCTGCTGTTGTGGCAGGCAGCATCTCTGCGATGCAGGACTGAGCGTGGGTTGTGGTTTGGAGGCCTGGGGTGGAGAAGGTGGGAGAGCACGGACTGGAGAAGTGGTTTGAGGTCTTAGTCATATGAATGTCTTGCTCTTGATTATTAAGTCAGGAAGCTCTCCTCTGTCATGTCAAGGACCAGACTGTCCTGCAAAATTAAGTCAATGGATGCGCTTGCCTTTAAGCTGTTCTGTGCAAATATAATCTTGTTCCTTTTTTATTGTTTTCATGTTTGGCTGGATTTTTAAAACTGGTGAGCTGCAACATGAAGTATACAGGTTGTATGTCCTTGTGAATCTTGTGGAGCTGCAGCATCGTGTAATATTCCAGTTTCCTCTTGATGAAATTTGGGAGGGAAGTTCATTTGCTGTGTCACTCCATGTCACAATCTAGTCCAAAACGGCTTTTCCTGTGTCAGGAATTGAGAAGGAGGAAGGGGAGAATGAAACTGCCGAAAAGTTATACAGAAATGCTTTTGGAAAGTGTGGGGAGGAGGTGTTTAACAGCTTTTTCTTGCATTTATTAATCTGTTACTATCATGAAAGCTCTCTACCAGTAGCTCTGTTTTAAATATACTTTCTATGTAATTTGCAGCATTTTTTTTAAGTGTACTTAAATTTTGGTATTTGTGTTTTTCTATGGGGAGGCTCTTGTGGGAAGTTGCTGCTTGTTTCTAGTAAGCCAGACCCCCATGGGTGATTAGCAGTGGGCTTTATTTCAGCAGGAAAACTATCTGTCTTGGTGAGATTGTTCTTTGGTAATTTTCATTACACCCTTCTATTTTTTTTTATTATGCATAGTAAAATAAGTCCCTCCAAGGCTTGTCTGCTGGTTTTAGAGCCCTTTCTGTCAGTCATTTATTCTTACTGTGGTATTTTATTCAGTGTTAATTGAGGAATCAGGTTCCAGTTGTATGTGGAATCTGGAAAGCTCCAGAGATGGAATCTCCATGTGCCAGGTGAAGCACCCAGGTGATACCTGTCTCAGGACAGTGCAAGTGTTCAGAGCTCAGCAATCTCCAGTGGCCACAATTCCCTCTGCACCCTGGAGCAGGGCCACTGCCAAGGCATAACTCTGCAGCAGAAGTTCCTGCTGCTCAGCAGCACTTCTGGAGCAGAATTGCTGAAGCTGTATTTGCAGAGCAACAGTTGAAAAGTGTTGCTGTATTTACCAGGGTGGCATAACACATCTTCCTCATTCTTCTCTGTTGTTGGAGTTAGCACTGAGCCTGGCTGTCCCCTCTCTTGTGTTTCAGGGGCACCCAAGGGCACTTGCACCATCTCCCTGGTGACTTGTGCTTTTGCAGAATGATGGAAGTTGCCAAAACTGGGCTAGACTGTTGGGGTCTATGTGTTTTTGTTTATTAACAGCTCTCATTAAGCTCCGAGGGCACATATGTGCTTTCTGCTGTCCTGGTGAAGAAGGGACCTTACTGACACTGGAACTCTGGTGTTAAGTCACAAGGGGATTCAAAAGTTGGTGTTATTTATTTGTTTATTATTTTTTATTATGTGTGGACCATATGCTTTTGCTGGTTTCAGTGTGTCTGGAGACCTTTGTCTGCACCTCTTATCTGTCTGTGGTCTCACTGTCTTATCTCTACCAGGTGGGTACCAAGTAAGCTTGGAATGTGAAGTAAGGAGAAGTTTAAAATTTAGCTTTTTTTGTCTGTTTATTAACCTGATGTTGCTAACTACTGGGTTCTTGTGAAGCAGTTACAGGGTTGTAAAATACTGATACACTGTTTTCTTTAATTATGTATGTGTAGGTATATAGAGAAATCCAGCAACAAACAATCATATAGGGGATTTAAAATTCTTTAGCACAGCAATGGCAAGAACATAGATCAAAGTTTGCACCTGTCCCACCTACCTAAGTACTGAGTGCCAGCTCAGGATGTCTGCCTTAATACCTCAATAGCACTTTATACAAGGTATGATGTAGAAATATGGAAGACTTGGCCTAGAAAAATCAGGGTATGCGTGGTAGTAGCTACTGTACTAGTTCAATACATAATTAAACAAGGTAAACTGGAATACATCTTCTTTTTACATTTTCTCCATTCATATTATACTTAGTATGTGAATGTATGTTTATTTTTGTTGTTGCTTATGAGCATTATTTTTGAGACTTATCTCCATAGAAGTCCCCTATGTTTTACTTGCAGTTCAGATTGTATGGTTATTTGTGTTTCTGGTATGGGGTAGGCATTTGGCTGTAAAAACACAACCTTCAATACACTGAAGCTTCATTCTTGTAATACAAAGTGATATTGATGATTATGAGAGAAGTTTGTGCACACTTAGTGGTTGATGAGAATATTTGCAGTAGTGGTGATGGATCAAAAGTAAGTATGCATGGATATGAGTACTAGACAAGTGTAATTGCTGATTTTCAGAGTTATTTTAAATGTGTGTCATTTTCACTAATCACTGTTGATTTTGCGTTACCTCCTGCTCTGAATTTAGAAAAATCTGGTTTTCCCAGGAAGAATTAAATTTGCTTACCGCAGTGCTTAAAATGTGCATTTCTGTGTTACCTTTAATGAAATCAGTGTGCACACCTGACCTGTTCTACCAAGTTATATTTGAAGTGTAAATCAGTTATTCTAGGGAGGACTCTTAGCTGTACATTAACACCCCTCCTTATCTTGAAAAAATCAGCTGCTTAGTCTAGTCTAAATCTTTCATGTTCTTATCTACAAGACCTGTAAAATGGGTGTGCAGAAGTTGTCAGACTTGATTGTTTTTTTTATGTAAATGCTCATGGCAAATAGTTCAACATATCCTGTGTTGCACAATCCTGTTTTCCAATTTGATGATTATGAGAGAAGTAATTTGAAAGTTGCATTCAAGTCAAGGAAACAAATAAGCCACAGATGGAGGAATACTTGGGAGAAGTATCATATGCTTGCCATGTTTCAAAGCTCTCCTTTTCCTAGCCATCTGCTTTTTGACTGTTTCTCCATTGTCGGAGGCTTGGATAGACAGTCTTTGTTGAAAAATGTACCACCACAAGTCTTGTGTCTGACCCAGCATGGCTGCTGTTGTATTTGTGGTTGGTTCATAGAATTATTTACTTCTTATATTCTGATGCAATAAATTACATTTATTTGTTTCCCCTTTGGATCAGTTAATTCAGAGGAACTAAAAAAAAAAGACCATAAACTGTATAAAAAGAAGTAACTGTACACTTTTAGCATGTTTTAAAGAGCTAGTTTGCTGGATAGAGGCCTAGTCTCTAAAGTGTTTGAGTACATGCTTTGAGACCTTTGTACTAGTTTTTTGAAGTAGTATTTTTCTGAAACCAGGAAAGTAAGCAACAACATCAGCGAGAAGAACTTTCTCCTCACACAAAAGGTTGGGGGTTGGACACTCAGGATGTCAAAGCGGTATATACATAAATATATATATATATATTTCTCTGTGTGTATATATATATTTTCTAGGCAGTGCTGACAGCAGCTGCAGAGTAAACTAAAACTTCCTGCTGGGTGCTGATGGCATGTAGCTCAGAGCTAACATGTAATCTTTTATGTCTGGCAGCACAAAACCTCCTGAAGTTTTGAGCATCTTGGTCCTATTCCACCATTAAACCTGGAATAATAATGTGTGGTGGCTACAGCTGATGATATTGTAGGAGTGTTTTGGTTGTTCAGGCATGTTTTCTGATGCCTTGGTATTTCAAAAGGTAAAACTTTTTCTGNTCAGAGCTACTATAGTTAGGGACAAAGAAGATAAACATAGCCTAGAAAAGTCTCTTCTGTGCCTTGGGTCAGCTGCAGTGTATCTGCCTAATGAGTGCTTCCATCTCTTGTGGCTGGTTTGCTGGTGTCTGATGTTAATCAGCGCTGCTGCGCACGTGTCAGTTGCTCACAGCTTCTGATCTCTGACTACTGAGCTTTCATAGGCTGCAGTGCAGGCAGCTGCCTGGCCTGAGCTTTCTCGGGCAGGGTGTCAATGTTTAGCTGGTAAGATGTGTTAGATTCCCCCGATAAAAAGATTCGGTTCCTCCCTTGCTTAGTTAGGCTTTGAGGTTTTTGCGGGTTTGGTTTTGTTCTTTTTTTTNAAAACTTTTTCTGTCTGTTAGATTTCAGTCTCTTTAAGTTGATGTTAGTTCATCTGACAGATAAGTGGTTTCTTAACCCCAGCAGCAAGGTTTCTTAATTATTAGTGGCCATGTCCCCTGTGTTGCTGGCATAGTATTATAGCAGTCAACTGGTAAATGAATGACCAGTGTTTTAGAAAGTTCACATCAGGATCCTCTAATTCTATTTTAAGAGGTTGAGTTNATTTATCTGTGTTGATGAACGCTTCCTTGTGCACACTGAATCAAAGAATATCTTGAGCTGAAAGAGACCCATAAAGACCAAGTCCAATTCCCTGCTCCTTGCAGATTTACTTAAAACTAAGTAGTTAAACCATGTGACCAAGAGGGACCTCATTGAACTCTGACAGGCTTGGGGCTNACATAAAGGTTAACTTTGTGGACAGCAAACTTTCCTTCTTCTCCTTCTCATTTTGAGCTAACTGTCAACAAGGACTGACTTGATTTTTTTATTCTGTGAATACTCAGCTATTGGTTCCTATTTTTACATCTTCCAACCATTTATTTTTACCTGCATATATATATATATATATATATATATTTAACTTGTCAGAGCTACTATAGTTAGGGACAAAGAAGATAAACATAGCCTAGAAAAGTCTCTTCTGTGCCTTGGGTCAGCTGCAGTGTATCTGCCTAATGAGTGCTTCCATCTCTTGTGGCTGGTTTGCTGGTGTCTGATGTTAATCAGCGCTGCTGCGCACGTGTCAGTTGCTCACAGCTTCTGATCTCTGACTACTGAGCTTTCATAGGCTGCAGTGCAGGCAGCTGCCTGGCCTGAGCTTTCTCGGGCAGGGTGTCAATGTTTAGCTGGTAAGATGTGTTAGATTCCCCCGATAAAAAGATTCGGTTCCTCCCTTGCTTAGTTAGGCTTTGAGGTTTTTGCGGGTTTGGTTTTGTTCTTTTTTTTTTTTCAGAATTTATCTGTGTTGATGAACGCTTCCTTGTGCACACTGAATCAAAGAATATCTTGAGCTGAAAGAGACCCATAAAGACCAAGTCCAATTCCCTGCTCCTTGCAGATTTACTTAAAACTAAGTAGTTAAACCATGTGACCAAGAGGGACCTCATTGAACTCTGACAGGCTTGGGGCTGTGGGGATCCTGTTCCAGTGACTGACCACCCTCTCAATGAAGAATCTTTTCCTAATGTCCAATCTGAACTTCTCCTGCTGCAGCTACACTCCATTTCTTGGTAAGAGCAGTGACCCAGCTTGCTTCTCAAGGGAAACCTGAGATGGGGTGTGACTTGGTCCTCAGAGTGTGAGATTGGCCCAGGAAGCTGGAACTAAGTGTGGTAAATAATATGGAAATTGTCAGTAGGTAGGGTGGGAACATGGTCCTCCATCATATTGAAACAGAGCAAAGGAGGAGGAGGTTAAGGTCACACATTTCCTCACAAGTGAGTGCTGATAGTAGCTACTCTGTTTGATACTATTTTGGTTTTGGCTTTTGGAAGTAGATGATTACAGCAGGGAAAAAAAAGCTGCAGATGAGATGGTTGGGTAGGTTAGTTGCAGCCAAAGAGGGCTCTGCTGCGTGTGCCTTTCTGCACCTGATGGAATTCTGGCAGCTGTTGGGGTTGGATGTTGCTGAATGTGTAGTGAGGTATCTTTAGTTCAGGAAGTTTCTTGTTGAGAGGACATAGGGGGTATCACCTCAAAAAGTGTTGTGGGCATCAGGGACCGTCCGTGAGGAAGGCTGATGAATGCGTGCCTGCGCTCAACAGGTGAGAACTAAACAACATGGAAGCTGGAAATCATGGGGAATAGAATCCCTTAAGTTTGTTGCTGGTGAGGCATGGCTTGAGGGCCAGTTACCAGCAAGTGTCTTTGATTTTTAAATATTTTTTATAAGTTTTAAAAACATTTTTATTTCCTTTCTGCCCTTGGGAAAATTATTTTGCATAATATTATGTTGGCCTCAATTAGTTCTTCATTATTATTGTATGTAAAACAACAATGACTGAGGACCAGTGTCTCATACATAGTGTGGCTTCCTTGAGATTACTGTGTATGGTTATAGGCTATATATTTTCATATCTTGAAAAGGAAGCCATAAGAGTGAAAGCTTGAAGGGACAGAAATTCCTGAAGAGAGTTCACTGTCAGTGAGGTCTGTATCTAAACCTCTGCAGCAGATTCAGAGGAAAGAATAAAAGTTTAAGCTTTAGACCATCCCTGGAAACATGGTTTTGTTGTTGTGAAACAGCGCACTGGATTGCTTTTTTTTTGCAATGAATGTTTCCTGAAAAGAGCAGAATAACTTGGGAGGTGATTAAAAATATGAAGAAATAATGAACTGCCAGGGGAATGTCCTGGAGTAAGTTCTATTTTCTGTGTCCAGCAATTTAAAATACAATGATACACAAGTAAAGTCAAAGGTAACAAATTCACTGCAGCTGAAAGTGCTGTTGTATGCAAATTAAGTAAAAATAAGGAAATACCTTGTCAGAGGGAATTGTGAAAAATACATATCAAAAAGAAACAGAAGACAAAAGCAGCACAATTTATTCAGTTATAGCTAACTCACTTTATTGAAAGCAGAATTTTATTTCTAATGTGTAATTTTAGTACTGACTTGCAGAGGCAAGCTAATGGGGAGGTTATGGCACCTCGTGAGTGCTTGATGGAGGCTAAGGTAAATGTTGTGTGTGCACCTCTGTGCTACCTTCTGTGTTCCAGCCCCCACATTAAATCCCCCCTTTGCATGTGGTATTTAATAATAGTGTGCAAAGTGACTGAGCTGTTCTAGCCTAAGTGGGAAAGTACTCAACCCTCCCTGAATGGTATCAGTGACCAGAGATGTGTACCTGGCTAAAGCTGGCCAGGATCATGCCAAGGCACTGTGGCTTGACAAACAAGAACAACTTTGGCGTTCTGAAGAGGGCTTGAGTTTGTTCAAGTTTCTGAAATGACTGAATATGCCATTTTTTAAAGTCACAGATTCTAGGCTGGACCAATATGGAGAATCTTCCTAACGCAGAGTTTGTGCCTCTGGCATTGCATTCTTCTTCCCTGGTTACTGAAGGAAGAGGTGTATTTTGCAGATGTCTGTCAAAATTGACTCAACAGCTGAAAGAATAGTTTAAATACTGTCTTCTTTGTGACAATACTGAAAATGTATGAGGGAGGGAGGCATCAGCAAGAGAAATGGTTAGTAAAACAATGTAAATGCAGTGGCAAAGCTGCTGACAAAAATTGCAGATATATGGAAATTCATTTTCCTGGTGGATTGGGAGCTGGTAGGAGAGACTGTAGAAAATAAGGGTGTCCAAGAACTGGATTATTGGCTTCAGTTAAACTGGTGTCCTAGAGGGTATATGGGAAGGCATAGGTGCTCTGGGCAAGAAAACAAGTTACTAATGCCCTGTTGCATTCTTCAGTTTGACTTTGTGAAATGTCTGCCTGAGCTGTCTAAGAAACAACAGCTCTTTCAGTTTGAGCGTGCGGGGAAAAACACAGGGATAGGACAGGAAATGTTTTCCCCAGTAGTTCTCTGTCTAGCTGAGTAAATAGTGTTGCACAGAACAGAAGAATGCTTCATAAGCTGTAATGTAGAGATGAATGTGTACAAAGTAATACATGTTGACTCAATTGTGTGTGTTGGTTTTTTTGGTGGTGTTTTTTTTTTTTTTCTACTGGCACACAGTCACATTCTGTAATGAAAAACAAATAGTTATATAAAATTAGTACTGTATGTCCAAGTGCCTGAAGTTAGGCAGTCAGGGTTGTGGTGTCTTTCTGTTGACTATGCAATTAACTTTTGCTCTCGGTTGGAAGGAAGGGGACAGTGGGCACTTAAAATACAAGTGTGGGGCAGATAACTAGCTGCCAGTTGTTTTACAATTGCTACTTTGAGTGATCATGTATGGTGAGCACAATTCTAGTTTCACCTCAGTACATGCAAATTATGGTGACACAAATATCAAAACCAGGGAAACTGATGAGCAGCCTCATCAGTTGAGGCTGAGCTTCTCCTGACACTCGATGGGCTAGTTTAAGTATCTTTACTTCACACTGCAATCACGTCTTATATCTAGATGAATTGT
Organism: Leptocoma aspasia; assembly: GCA_013399835.1. Classification (NCBI taxonomy): domain Eukaryota; kingdom Metazoa; phylum Chordata; class Aves; order Passeriformes; family Nectariniidae; genus Leptocoma; species Leptocoma aspasia. Next base: position 1,336,204 of record VXAX01001641.1, read on the forward strand.
TTGCTTCACTGCAATTGCTGTCTCATGTTGAAGCCACTGGCCATGTGAGCTTCCAAGTGGCAGTGTTTTACTGCCTGAACTGAAGGTACACTTAGTAATCCCTCATCTGAGTCACATTTTGCTATTGCAAAATATCCAAACAAATAACCTTTGTTTGGGTCTCCATCTAGAAAGAGGCTGAGTCTGCGGTGGATACATTTGGAGCCATTAAAAATTGTGGAATAGAAAGAATAACTTTCTCTTCCAAGTCTGAATGGTTTCCTTTTTTTCAGGGAAACACTGGGTACAACATCCGGGGGGTTGATCAAAAGACATCAAAGCTGTGATAAATTCCTTTCCTGTGCTTGATTAACTGTAATTTCAGTTTCAGTACCTGAAGATATGCCTAGGAAATGAGATTTCAAGTTGGTGATTAAACTTGACTTATGCAAGTGTGCTGCAGAGAGCAGAGGTGGTCAAAGGAAGTGAATGGGTTTTTGCTCTTAATTTGAATTCTTTACTTAAGTAATTTGCCATCCTACATCACAGAAGATTCAGGACAGCTTCCTTTAGGGCAACCAACTCAATAAACATACAAGATGTCCACACCTTCCTGGGTGTGGAAAGAAACAAATCTGGAAGGGTGCTTATTAACATGGTTTTTAAAGGGAGATAGATCATCAGATGTGTTTGTGAATTTTCTAGTATGTCTTTCCATCTCTTAGGAAGCAGATGAGAATTGAAGTTGGCTTTGCATGGGCCATCAAGAAGCCATTAACGGAGGATCCCTGCTAGAGTCTAAAGACCTGTGTGAACATTTGATGTAGATACCCTGTTCCTTCGGCCTTTCTTTCTGATACAATTACATATTTTCTATACTCTGTTACATAATTTAATATTCCTAACTACTGCTTTTGTACTTCAGGAGATTCTTACAAAATACAGAGAAAAGGTGTTGTCCAGCAATCCAACCACTTTTATATACTTAGTTTAAAAATAATGGTCTTCAATACAGTTGAAATAAAAGAAATTTTTGATTTACATTCTGCAGGTGATGACTGCTTATGACTTTTTAGTCATATATAATATTCAACCATATGTATTTAAATATGTGAGATTTTGTTGTGAAAGGCCTCAAAAATTCAGTTTCTGTTCTTCATAGTGGGATCTGTGATCTGGGCATATAAATCTGTTGTTGTTCTTTTCTTAATTGTTGAAGGTAGAAATAAGGATCTTGGTAATATTCTAGAGGTTTCTTTGTTTATTTTCTACCTATCATTTGCTCTCAAAATTTTAGTTCATTTAGAAAAGTGAGAGATTACCAGAATCTGTAGTGGCTTATAGTTACAAAAATAAATGAAAGAAAAAGCTGTGTGTAGTTAAGTCAGCATCTTCCAAGCTTCATAAAAGGGATCATCAAATCTTGTGGTTTACTGCAAGTGAGACTTAGGTGTTTTAAAACAAAACAAAAAATCCCTATGGGTGTAATGAGTGAATTTTTTTTTCCCTTCCTGATACAGGCTATTGCTTGTATCACTAATTTTGTGAAACTAAAAATGTCCCAAACTGCTCAGCTCCTCCAACCTCTACCAGTAAGATTGCTTCTTATTTTTATGAGACTGTAAGACTGTCTTTAGCACATGAGCTTTCCCTCCTGCAGCAGATAGCTGTATGTATGATGTTTGTATTGTTTCCTTTATCTCCCTTCCTGTTCTAGTGTTTTGTGTCCTTTCCACATTGTCCTGTTTGACTTCTTTTTTCATTTCAAGTCTGAGAACCACAGTGGAAGTGGAATTGTTGTCTTCTCTTTGAGTGGCAGAACACTTTGTGACCTAGAGATACTGCCCTAATTATGAAAGAAAAGGATGCAGTGCAAGCAAATCAGTGAGCAGTTCCCATTCCGTAAGTAGCTTCCCCTCTTGGCATGAGGGTTGAATGAGCAGACACTGGACAGTGGTAACATTGTTCTTTGTAGCTTATTTTGTTTAGAAAGTTCAGAACTGAATTGTTTTTCATTTTTAGCGCTACTCCCTTTGTACCAGGTTGGAGAACAATAATAAAATGAGATTATGTACCATGCCTCTTCTCTGATTACAGTTTCTTTAATTCTCAAATTAATGCTCCTAAACTGTGGCTATTGGTATGCTCTTAAGTGTGTAGGCAGAGAAACTGGAAGTAGAATTAAAAGGGAGTACTGCTGGAAATGTAAAGGCCATTTGTTTATCTTAGTTAGCCTAAGCTCTGAAAACACAGATCACATGTCCTGTGATAAAATTACCTTAATGATTTGAACAAGTTTGAAATACATTCCCACAAAACCCAGGTAGCAGCACTGCATCTCCCACTTCTGATACTTGCTGAAGGCAGTCCACTGGATAACCAGAACTGCCTCCTGCTCTTGACAAATAGCAACTGTTTAGAAGCACCCAGTGAAGAAGATTGCAGCCGAATAGAAACTGATGGCAGCTGGTAAGTAATAGAAGCAGTGATAATTTTCTTCAAAGTTAATTATGCATGAATTCATTGCTTGTGTTCTTAGTTGAGAACCTGCCTATAAATCATTGAAAACATTGAAACAAATCATAATGGGTGAGCCTAATTATATGTCCCATGTTATTAATGAGTTTCTCTTAAAAAAACCCCAAAAAACAGTAGACTTTTTCATTCAGTTTGCAAGATCCATGGCCTTTATTTCTACACATTTAGCAAAGTTTAAATATTTTTCAAATTGCTAATAAAGGCTGGTCAGAAGTTAAACTCAGTGTTACAAATCAGGAGCTAGCATATAGTTATTTACTGTGCTGCAGTTCCATTTCACCAAAAGATGATTTAACCTTAAATAAGAGGCACTTGCCAAGTAACTGCAGGGGCAGACCAGCTGTGGGTATCTGCTATTGATCTGACAACCAGAGCTTCCTGAAGCATTTTGGACAGCTGTGATATTTGTTACGTGTGCAAGAATCATTCCTCACTTTTGAAACATGTGATGCAGAAGGTCACTTCTTACAAAACAGCCTGTCATCTCTCAAATGTGTTTTTGTGAAACCTGGACTCTGTTTTATTGGAATGTGAATGTTATGATTTGTAGATGCCTTTCCTTCCCCCTCCTCACCTAGTAGTGGTCAGTGATGAATACCAGCATTTAGCTGCTCTTTTGCACTAACTTCAATTTTGTAAAAGCTAGGCATCTAGAAGTGCTTCTAGTTATCTTCTTTCTGTCCTCTACTCCTAATCAATCTGGAAACATACTAGTAGGATAAAAGATTTATGGAAATAGTGCTTGAGGTGCTGCCTACATATAAGCCTAGTAATTAATTTTATCTTCAAAAGGAAGTGTAGCCAATATACTTGGCTCCCTCTCTGCACTGCAGTGCCCCATGCATGTACTGAACAAAGCTGTGCTGCAGCTGTGGAAGAAGAGAATGGTTTCTGACAGTGTGGTAGGGTTGGAAGGTGCATTCCCATGGATATGTGACCTTCCAGACTGGTTACTAAAGGCTAAAAAACTCTTGCTTCTGGTGGCCTCATGCTGTGGTAGAAACAGCTTGGAGATCCCTGAAACTGTCTAAATACTGAACTTCTTGCAGGTTCTTAAAAGCCTCTGGCTTTTTGTCCTGGGATGGCCCTGAAGTGGAGCACTGAGGGATAGGGCTGGGCTCTGTTGGCCTGTCTTTGCTGCCAGTGCTTCTGAAATATTAATGGAAAGAATTGTCATGAAAGTGGGGTTGATGGAAAATAGGCACTGCCATAGCTAATGCTCTTGTGCATGAATCTAGAATTCAGAAAAGTTCTTCAAAATCATCTAGTTCCAACCTCCCTGTCATGGGCAGGGATACCACCCACTTGACCAGCTTACTCAGGGCCCCATCCAGCCTGTTCTTGAAAGCTTCCAGGGATGGAGCACCTACAGCCTCTCTGGGCAACAAGCTCTGAAGCTCTCCTGTGGCTCTGTGGAAGAAAGCTAACTTATTGTGTTACCATGTGTGACTCCCGTTGGGTGGATGTGCACAACAGAGTTTACAGCTGCTTCTTGGTGGTTTGGCTTCCTAAACATGGGAAGAAGGGAAATGACTGACAGCCAGGAGGCAGAAATACATATAATGTGTTTGGGGTTAAAGTGATAATATGGAAAAAGAAGACTGTTTCTAAAAGAGTAGACCATTTAATTTTATGTATGCTTGGATAAAAAATTTAATCCAAAGAGGGTCTGCAGTGAGTAACAATAAACTCTTTTTGTTGTCTCTAAAATGTCGGTTCCCTAATTAAGATATTTATTACGTTTATAGTGTTTCCTCACACCAAAAATGGTGTATTACACTGATTTTCTTGGTATGTATGTAGTTAACCCTTCTGCAAAAAATCCTATGGGGAATTTTGATTTTAAAAAAAGAGACTGTAATGAACTAAGGCTATAGCAAAGTATCTAATGAGGAAGTTAAAAAACCTAACTCAGCTTAAAGCAGGAATAAAGAAGGAAGAAAAACAGGAAGAATTTCTTGTCTGTGAGTTAGTGGGCAGACTCTGACTTAACAATTCTTTGCTGAGAGCTGCTGGGAATGCTGATGAGAGGTAGAATTTCAGAGTGATACATTTAGGAGGGCAATCTTAACTAAGCTCCAAGCAGCCTCTTGCTTACTCTGCCCCACTGGGATGGGGGAGAGAGCTGGGGGAGTAAAAGTGAGAAAAATTGTGGGTTAAGACAAGGATAGTTTAGTGGGTAAAGCAAAAGTTGTGTGCCAGCAAAGCAAAACAAGGAATCCATTCCTCATAGGCAGTTGTTCAGCCATCTCCAGGGAAGCTGAGCCCCATCATGTGTAATGTTGACTTGGGAAGACAAGTGCCATCACTCTGAACATCCCCCACTTCCTATTCCTTTCCCCCAGCTTTATCTGCTAAGCATGATAAGCACCGTGTGGTGTGGGATATCCTGGTTAGCTGGGCCCAGCTGTCCTGGCTGCATCCCAATTTCTTGTGCACCCCCAGCCTCCTCACTGGTTGGGTGATGTCACGGAATCAAATAGGTTGGACAAGATCTCTGAGGTCAAGTCCAACCTTTGAACATCACCATGGCATTCAGTTCCAGGTCCAGTCTTTCCTAAAACACCTCCAGGGACAGCCCATTCCAATGTCTAATCACTCTTTCTGTGAAGAGATTATTCCTTAATGTCCAACCTAAATCTCCCCTGGTGCAGCTTAAGTCTTGTCTTGTTGCTGGTTACCCAGGAGAAGAGGCTGACCCCCACCTGGCTACACCCTCCTTTCAGGTGATTGTAGAGGGTAATAGGGTCCCTGCTGAGCCCTCTGTTCTCCAGGCTAAACAACCCCAGCTCCCTCAGCCTCTCCTCATGGGACAAGTGCTGTTGACCAGCACTCCCAGGTCCTTTTCTGCTGGGCCACTTTGCAGCCACTCTGCCCTCAGCCGTTACTGCTCCCCGGGGTTGGTGTGACCAAAGTGCAGGACCCGGCCCTTGGTCCTGTTGAACCTCATGCCACTGGTCTCGCCCCACTGATCCAGCATGTCCAGGTCCCTCTGCCACATCGACCCAACTTGGTGTTGTCTGTGAACTTGCTGGTGGTAGATCCAATCTCCTCATCCAGATAATCCAAAAAGCTATTAAACAAGACTGGGCCCAACACTGATCCTTGGGGGATGCCATCAGTGGCCAGGTGCCACTGGATGCAGCACTGTTCAGCCATCCAGCTGGTTCTTAACCCAGCAAAGAGTGCACCTTTCCAAGGTGTGGGCTGCCAGCTTTTCCAGGAGTATGCCATGGGAAGCAGTGTCAAAGGCAAACTCCAGGTGGGTTGCATCATCTTTCAGCACATGGGGGTGGCCTGCTTGTGCACCTTCAAGGTTTCTTTCTTAAGGTACGTATTGGTTATGTATTATCTATTATTAAAGTTAAAATAGGTATTGAAGTATATGAGAAACAGGAAATTTTCTAATACTGTGCTGCTCAGCAATAGCTAAAATATCCCTGTGTTATCTATGCAGTTTCCCAAACCAGCAGCACAAATCCCAAAACATAGTCCCATACTGGGTGCTGTGAAGAAAATTGACTCTGCCCCAGCCAAACCAGCACACCAAACTAATCTGCCAGTTCCTTATTGAGCAATATAAAACCTCCAGTAAGTGTGGAGTGACCTCCTGGCCCTGCAGTGCCAGTCAAATCAAGCTGAAGTACACCTGGCCACGCATTCCTGCCTGACATAAAGACCTGCTTCTCAGTTTGAAGAGCAAGCTTCAGGAAGGAGTGTGGGCTTTGAAAGTCTCCTTTGAGTGACTCTGACGTTAAGGATGTGGCAATGCCCTCTGCTTGGAAATTGTGTGGGGAAGTGGGCTCAACTACAGTGCCTTTACCCCTGTGAAAAGGAATTGTAAATTAAGGGGAAAAGTATCAGTTTTCAGGTACTACAAAGAGAAACCAGCTGGTTTTAGAACTCACCCTGTGGAAAATGAATTGTTTTCTGTAGAAGGTACTTTTTTTGAGGAAATGAATTGGTGTTTCAGCAGGTGTTAAAGCTGAAAAGCTTCTCCCACAGGCCAGAAGCGAGTGTCTCGCCTAGGTCAGGCTGCTGTACAGCCCTGTCCTGTAACTGCCCTCTCTGTTACTCACTCTGAGCAATATCTGACTGCCAAGCTCTGCTGCTGCAGTGAAGTGTTCAGTGATACTGCTTCCTGCAGAACTCTTCCAAAGTAAGTCCAAGGTTTCTTTTTTCCCCTCCCCTTATGATTTCCTTCCAATCATACTTTCCTTAAGGAGAGCTGCCAAATGACCACTTCTTTCTAAGCAGCAGTTTCCACTTTTCTTTTAGACACATAGTTTCAGAAGAATTTTACATTCATGCTTTTTACTTATTTGGACTTAAGCTAGTTTCATTCTTGCCTTCCTGCTCTCATTTCAGTAGAGGCATATAGGAACTTCATAAATTTAATTCAATTAGCTTAATTTAGCACCCTGCTACATTTTCAGTAGACATGGTGTTTATGCTAGATTTCAGCTGGAGTTCTAGTGGAACATTTGCTAGTATACAGGATGGTCAGTCTGTCTTGCCCTCATTTCTTTTGCCACATATCAGTGTTTAGATAAAACATTTCCCTTCACAGCTATGAGAGAAACAGTTAAAAACTGGTGTCATTTTTTCAGTTTGTGTTGAAGGTGCACCTTGTGGTACACTTCCTGGTCTAAGATCAGTTCTGCTCATCTTTCACAAGGCACTGCCTTTCCAGGCAGCTGAAAATACATGATTTACTCAAGAAATGAACGCAGTGTATCAAGAGAACTAAATAAAATGAATGGTTTGAAAAAAGTAAATCTAGCTAGCTAAATGTAAAAGTTACTCAGGGTTGTAGAGATATCAGTGGAATATTTAGCTACAAATAGGATTTTTTTTTTAATGTGGGTCTAGCCAAAGTTTTTGTTGGCAAAAACACGCTATGTAGTGTAGTTAGGAGGTTTCCTCTGTGTATCTATGTAGTGCTTTGTATTGCTAGATGTAATATAGTGAAGTTTAAAACTCTGGATAGAAAGCATATTCGTGTTTTTATGAAATATGATAGCTTTGGATGGAAAGCATACTGGTGTTTCTATGGGAACATCTATTTTGAAATTAAAATTCTTGTGAGTTTAGAAGCTCAGTCTTAATTTCATTATTGGAATGGGAAGTTCTGGTTTATTCTAGGCAGCAAGAAAAATAATTTTGCATTTATGTAGCAGAACAGATTCCAGGTATCCTTTTGTTTCAGAAAAGCTGAAACTAGTGGGCTAAATCTTGCAGGTAATAGGACTCTTCTCTGATATTTCTTCTCCTTTATGTAGGCGTTATGCAGCTGGAGGCATTGCTGATTATAGAAACCCTAAATATGCCTTTAGTCCAAAGGCACTGAGTTTATAAGTCTCTTTATAAAAAGACAATTGCAGCTGGAAATATACAGACTAAACAAATGTATAAGGCTGCAGGTAAAGAGAGTCTAATGTTTTGGGGTGCTGGCAACAGGCTAAGCTAGATTCATTGGGCAACAGTATGTTTTTTTTTGCAAGGTCCACTGAGTTGGTAGTAGATGTCAAACCAAGCTCTTGGTGCCTTGTGCTGTCCCAGAATCTATGAGCTGTTCTGGAAAGTACAAGTGTAGGGAGAGATTAAAGTCATTAAGAAGTAACATTGTAACTTCAGTGAGATTCTTTTTACATTCTTGGTAATAAAATAATATGGAAAGATGGGAGAAGGGAGGTAGGGTTTTTACTTCAGAGAACTATGCCAGAGGCAAAGAGTCTGAGTGAAAAAAATATTCATTTCTCTGGCTTAGCAAGAAGGAGGTTAAGTCATAGGGGGGAATACCTTTTAGGAGGAGAGTGGAGTTTTTCTGGGACTTGGGGAATGTGGTATTTTTTTAGTTTGGTGTTTGAGGGAGGGATGTTTGTTTTTTGAACAGATTACTTTGTAAAGCTAAAAGTCTATGAAAACTCAGAATCTGAAAGCTGAACTCCAACAAGCTAATTGGTGGGATACTAACTTTCCTTTATTTAGATACTTTATAGAATACAAATTCCTCCTAAGTCACAAGACTTATTGTGTCAATTGAGTGAAATTCTATCATCTTTATTGTGCAGGAGGTAAAATTTGAATGAGGATTACACTTGGTCTCTGGTCATGCTCTGTAAATGTTTTTTTTCCTTTATGATTTTTTTTCTTTCCTCTTTTATTCTCTCCCATGTAAACTTGATCTCCTCCTTTCATTGAGTGTATCTGACAGGTCTGTCATTGGGAACCAGAAATGCAAGCCTTCACTACCAGTTATGGAATGAAAACGGACAAACTTAATCTTCAGGGCTGGATTAAAAAAGTTTCTGGGAATATTTAAACTAATTAATGATCAAATAATACAGGATTTGACAAGATGACTGAGGGATGTTTATTATATTTTAGCTGTGGGTGAGAAGGCTTCATCTGTGGTAATCAGCTTTTTTGGATACCTCTGGGACTCAGAATGCTCTGCAGGATGTAGCTGATTGGCACCTGTGTAAGCTGCTAGGCATCTGCTTTTAGTTTAGCTGCCTTTAGAAAATTAAGCTTTTACTTAAAAGCAGATTTCTCCATAAACTATCACACTGTCAAAAAACCCAGGAAATTTTTACCCATGTTTCAGTTGTTGGTTCTTTGGAGGTGTGCTGTGAATTAAGGCTACGTGGCTTTTGAGGCATTTCTTCCACACATCAGAAAAAGGTGGTGACTAGTCTTTTATTTTGCACCTTCTACCAGGACATTGGTTGATTGATAATTTTCTTGGGAATATGAAATAAAACTAATCAGCAGCAAAAAAATCCCCATTGTTTTCTGTTCTGTGATTCTTATTAAACAGGGGTTTGTGCGTGCCTTTTTGTGAAGAAAAGCATATTGCAACAAGCCATCTTCTTCAGACAACACTCAGATGATCCTGTAGATCATTAACCACATCTTGCAGGGTTTGGCATGTGATGTGCAGCACACCACGCAGACATTCTTGCATAACTTCTCAGTGTGTTATTTGTCCTAACAATAAAAGGCCCATTTAAGTGAACTTCTTTGGAAGAATTGTTTTATGTGAATTGTGCCAAAGTATCACTTTTGGAATGTTAATTGAATTGATGTTCTAATGAAAATTAAAGAGTCAGTTAAAAGTGCTTGACCTACTGTTATATGTCAAGTTTGACAAGGGAAAGATGTTCTTAGGAAGGTCAAGGGCATAAAGGGGATTTTTCTCCCAACAAATCAGGGCTTTCTTGGGTGGATTGGCCTATAATCATTCTGGGGGTATATAGCAAAAAAGAAAAACAGGAAACACAGCCAAAATAGAATTGTGAGCACTTTTTACTGGTGAGAGCCATAAAAACAAGCACATTAATATGTGCTGTCGTTTGTTTAGGCAGTTGAGATGAGATGGGATCTTGCCACTGCATACAAATCTTAAGGGCAGGTGTCAGGGTGGTGGGGCCAGACTTCTTAGTAGTGCCCAGTGATGGGGCAAGGGACAGAAGGCACAAATCAGAACACAGGAAGTGCAATCTAAATATTAGGAAAAACCTCTGTACTCTGAGTGTGATAGAGCACTGGAACAGGCTGTCCAGGTAGGTTTTGGATCTTCCTTATCTGGAAATGTTCAGAACGTGCCTGGAATTATCTTGTGCAACCTGCTCTAGGGAAGCCTGCTTCAGCAGGGAGGTTGGACTAGATAATTTCCAGAGGTCCCTTCAAATCCCAACCATCCTGGGATTTGAAAATGCTTTTTAAAATGCATTTGAAAATGCTCTAAACAAACAATAAGCTTGAATCTCTAAAGAAATATAAACAGCATTACTTTTAGCAAAGTTATTAATCCTTTTTAAGGGAAGACTTGTCTTTCAAGAAAGTAGGTGAAGGGGGTAAAATTTTAGTGCAAAATCTTCTACGTATTTTGTATTTGTTGGTCCTTGCTGACACATGTCCTTCAAATCTTATTTATGGCATATTAGTTAGCTTTAGTTTAGTTGTTATACTTTAAGGGGAGAGGAAAGAAGTAGGCTAAAAGAAATCTGCATAAAGCTTTTTTCATTGAATGTATTACTAGTTTTATGTATAAAGTATAGTGGAATTTCCATTTCCACTAAGTAATCACCCTGTTTTTCTTTATTTCAGGTGCCTTCTAGTGATTCTTTTTGTTTATGATTATTCTGAATTAATTCCTTTCCCAGACACACTGATTGTGGTGGTTTTTTTTTTATTTGTGTAGGAACACAATTTGTGCTTTTGGTACTCTTAGATAAAGCAGAGGAAGAGTGAGCTGCATTTCTTAATGCACACAGTAGGTGCTAGTGTAGACTAGCCTTCTAGGGGGTAGTTGTGTTCTCTTGGCAGAATCTTAATAGCTAGTTTAGATGCCCAAAAGGATATTGGCTTTGTTATGTAAAGGAATGGAGATAAAGGATGAGTTTTATTTTTTCCCCTTGCATATTATATTAGAGACAGAATCCCTAGTAAGAGGCCTTGATGCTTAGTAATGCTATTAATTTCATCCAGCTTTTCCTGAAACCTGTTGTAGATTTTCCTCTTATTCCATGGAGAATATATTAATATCTGTTAAGTATTCCTGAATAAATTTGTTTCCAAAGGAACAAAGTTACGCTCTTTTAAAAAATGCATGTAAGAATTAGCCCTTTCTCACAGGCCTTCACTTACCTCTGTGTATATATCCTAGACTTTTATTTCTATCATTATTTAGATTCCCTAGTAACAGAGTTTACGTATATTTTTGGATGTGTTTTATCCCAGACACTGTTGGCTCACCGATGGTAGTTTAGTAGTCTACTAAAAAAAAAAATCTATCTTTAGTATTTTTATTTATGTAGAAGGGTACAGCTTAATCTCTCAGGATAAAAGTCATACTGTGGAACCATAGCTCATAAAATTAGGATTATAGTGCCAAGGCATTTCTTGTTTTATCAAAACTTTCTCTGCTTCCAGTTAGATGACTAGTTGGATTTTCTTGAGTAACTTTATCCTGTTGTCCAGGCAAAAATCAGATCTATTAAACTGAATTTTTAATATTGGATAGAATTCTATTCTGTAGCCTGCCAGTAGATTGTATCAAATTTCTGAATTTGAATTCAGGAGGGACTAGGTTATAGTGACATAATGTAATGCTACTTCCAGGTCAGGAAAATAATGTTACATTCCTCCTGTATAACTGTGCACTGCAGTCTTGAGATCTGCCTTTTATTCAAATGTCATGGAGGTAAATGTATTAGAAAGCATCTTCTGCTTCTGTGCTTACAGTCGTAAGGCTTTCTCATCTGTGGCAGTCAGCTCAAATACACCAGGGGCTCCTCTGAATCTGGGACTTGCCTCCATTGGGATATTATGATCTTTTTTATGGGAACAGATTTGTAGCACTTGGAACTAATGTTGGGTATATTTGCCTTCCTGACCGCCAGCCTCCAGGGGAGGAGAAGCAGCTCATGCAGTACATTTCCTTTATCTATATAAAAGCAGCAGTATAAATACCTAAATGCTGTTAGGCTTGGCTCTTAGCTTTGGATCTAAGCTTGTGAATAACCTCTGTGATGTGTGTGTATATATTGGTGGGGAGAAGGAATCGTGCAACATGATGGTGCTTTTACATTTTTTTGTGTTTTAAATCAGAGTGAAAAGAAAAATGTTATAAAGACTGAAGTTGTGTTGTTTCTATTTATTTTAAAAGTGTTTTTAAAATAACCTCCATTTTCGAAGACCAGACCTCAGGGTGTTTAAGTAATTCATAGAAAATGATTGTGCAGTGTGCAAGTTCTAGTCTTTCTAGTCATTGATTTTGTGTCCAAGGGGCACCTTTGTTAGTGGAAATGTGGTATTTCTAGTATGATAATTAAAGCTGACTGGAGGACAGGGCTCAGAATGATAATGATTTCTTGTCTTGCATAAGCGAGAATGACTGCTTCTGGTTCGTGTGGGTTGTTTTCTCACACTGAGCTCCTGTTTTGCAGAAGGAGATTGAGAAGACTAGAATAATTCATTCAGAGTGGGGATGTTTGCAGGGTCTTGGCAATTTCAGGCTCCTTCAGAACTCAAAGTATTTACTCATTAAGTAAAAACTGCATAGATTTAAGGGAAGAAATGATTTCTTTCACAAATTTAAGTCTCCTTCTATTATGAGATAAATATTCTTGACTTAACAATTCAGAATAAATTGTGTTTAGAAGTGGAGTAAGCATGTCTCAATCATATATTACTTTGAGCCCACTTTCTTTCTTGACTGTTTTTGATGTTTTCTCTTTGGAGAGCTTTATGAAAGAATTTTCCTTTGTTCATTGTTCATTTAAGCCATGTGGTTTTTATCTTCTTCTTCCATGTGTAGCTCTTTCTACTTTAAAACATGCAAGTAAAGCCCTTTGGGTATTAAGATCAATACTCTCCTATGTTTATGTTATATTCTGCTTTGCCAAGATGTACATATCTAATTTTAATAACTTAAATAGAAGCTGATAAAATAGAGCACAGTTCATGCCTTGAATGTTGATTCATATCTAAGTAATGAGTATAAACAAAAGTCATCTTGTTTTTTAGGAGAGTTAGACATCTGTTGCATTCTGAAACTTCAACATATGCAAGTGTCTTCTATAATGTAGCTTTGTGAATGTATAATACTGGGTGAAGGTGGAGCTGAAATGAATTTTATAGTTACTCAACTGTAATTGTTTTTGTTTTTGTTTTCTGGGGAGGGGTAGGGCGTGTTGTGGTGGAGTTTTTTTGTTTGGATTTGTTGGTTTAATTATTAAGTTTCTTTCCCTCTCAAAGACTTATTCCATGGGGAATTTTCTCTTGAAGAAAAACCAAATGTTGGCATTTTTCTGGCAGATCAGGAAATCATGTATTTGGACAGCTCGTGGACATGTAGAAATTGGACTCTCCAGTGCTTTGTGGCTTGTGTTTCCACAAATTTCTACTTATGTAATCCTTGTTAAGCCTTTGGGATGGAGAGCTTTATTTTTATCCCCAAGTAACCACAGATGTAGTCCAGTTCTTAACAAAGCTCCCGACTTCAAGGGAAATATGATAAAGCCACCTACAAGAAATAAATACCAATCTTGAATAAGGTAATGAAGAACTCTGACTTCATCACTCTCAAAACCTGACAGCCTGACTCATATGTGGACAGGAGAATTTTCCTGAAACCTTTAGGGACCTTTACTGTTTGTTCTTTGATAGTCATTACATATCTTGGTATATGTGCACAAATAGAAATCTCAGTTCCTAGCAAAATTGTTTCCCCTGATGTCCTTTAAGGGGTCACAGCTTTACTGCCTTGTCTGTGAACAGAAAGAAATATTGTTCCCTTTTCAAAAGAGATCTTTGTCTACTCTTGTGATCGCGAGGATGTTCCTGCTGAGGTAATTCGAGAGCATAAGGGTCACCCTTTGAACCTTCATCTACTGCAGCTGAATCCTCAAAGCTCATTTCTTTCTAATACCGACTTCTGTGCTGTGTCATGGGTGTCATACTTTCTCTTTTCTTTCCTCTTCTAGCTGTCTCCCTAAGGTACACGTCCTGTCCCTCTCTGTATACACTCAAGTTCAGATTCCTATAAAGCAGAAAGAGAATTTCAAAGACAAAACCTGGCTGATACCTTGTGTTTCTGTTAATTCCTCTCTGCTGTTCAGATTACAGTATGGGGCAAATCATGGTGAAAATCCTTGGAAGGTACCTGGTTTATAGACTGAGCACTTCCTGGACAATTCTGTCATCTTGTGCAATTTTAATGCAATGGTGGCACGCCTCTGTAGCCCACCTTTGTGTAGTTTTTCCCACTACATATTTACCTTAGGAACTCAGTTATGCTGCCACTCAGACTGTGGTTTCAGAGGAGAAACAGTACTTTTTTCACTACTTTATTGAAGACCTTTTTAGCTGTTTAATATTTGTTGTGTTTTATTCCCTCCAGACTGAAAGTAACAGCCTGTTTTGCATTCTTGTATGTGCTCAACACTGAGAGATTTAAAACTTCTTCTTCCGATAGAAATTTTCTTGAGAGAGTGTGTCTGTGTGAAGTTGTGCCACTTCAGAAGTCATGGTGAAAGCCTTTGAAGAGGTAGTAGGTAAGGAGTATTCAAATCTGGCTTCTGCTCTCAGAAACACCCACAGCAACTTCATGGGCTACTTTGGATACCATCCTCAGGGGCCGTGGGCAGGCTTGATTGTGCTGCGAGGGTGAGCCAAGGAGACTATCCATAATTCCTTTGACATAATTAATCCCTTATCCAAGGTAAACTCTTACTGTTTCTTTCCCCCTTTCAACAATAAATTAGTTACAGAAGTAGTCAGTTGGTAGTTGCCGTGTAAAAGTGTCATGGTTTATATTATGCTGTGCAAGGTTAGATTAGCATACAAATGCCATAAAACAAGTAATAGTATTGTTCTAGCGCTTGGTTGCTGTAACAAATGATTCTGGGGGCTGCATTTTATGGCTTAGGCATCTGAAGTGGGAGAACAGGGGGAGGTAGATGTTCCATTGTGGTTTCCAGACCACAGTATAGTCATGGTTCAGGTGAGAACACAATCGGTCACGGTGCAAACTTTTATTGAAAACTCGGAGACATTTAAAGACTCAGTTGCAGTGCAACTGAAAGTACAACTTTAACATGAGATTGGAGAAAAAAAGCCAAAAAGGACTGACCTCCTCCATCCCCTGTATCCCAATCTCCCTTGCCCTTACTCCACATACCTAAACAAGGGTATAGCTATTCTTTTTTTTTTTCCTAAACCTCCTTTTTTCCTACCTCCCAGATCATAAGTTAAAGAATTTCTTTTGCTGAGGGAAAGCAAATCAGGTTATGCAAAATTGTACCGAAGCAATTTTCCATAAACTTTGCCTAATGATTTTCTGAATGCTGTTCATTGAACTTTTGACCTCTGCAATGTTATATAATTACTATTACCAACTTTTCACTTTGCAGGAGAGTATTTCAATTACATGCATGTTTTTGATGTGAAATCCTCATTTTCTGTGTGACGAGAAAGTAACGGAGGAACAGCTGTTTTTTTTTCTCAGCATTAGGCCTGAATTTATAGACGTCTGTTTCTACCCTTTTTTCCAATCATTCACCAGCCTGAGAATTTTTCCTCATGCAAATGTTTCAGATACTTCTGAGCATTCTTCACCAGTTTCCTTTTACCTCTCTTTATAGTGAACTTTGCACCTTTCCAAACCTCTTTCTCTGGCAGTTGCCAGAGTTTCACTCAGTGTTAAAAGTGCAATGAGATTTGGATTTCATGTTCTAGCTTGAGGTTTCCCAGATGTTTTACTGATAATGATGAGCACTGTCTCTCTTCTGGCAGCTGTGGAGTACAGTCCTGATTTTGTCGAAGGACTTACTGCAGTGACTGTTCTGCTCCCAACTGGAGGTAGATTCTGAGTTCCTTTCACAGTGTGCATGTTCATATGCAGATGTGTTTTCCCCAATGTGTGCTGACCTGCATTTTTCAGCATTAATTTCTTCTTCCTTTCCTATTCCACAGTCATTTACAAGGATTTAATGATGAATCATTGATGATGATGAAATAGCTCATGGTGGTCAGTAGCTTTGTGCAGAAGATGAATGTAACTATATCTCTTCCAGATTTTCTGTAAATGAAGGCTCTGTGCAAAGGGATTGTATGAAAAGAGTTGGAAAAGGATGTTGAATTTTAAATGTTCATAAGCGTGTAGTTGGCTCTTTTTTCTCTTCTTTTTTTTTTTTTTCCTTTGCTTGTTCACACCATGTAGTGACCTAAGGGTGACTGTGGTGATGACTGGTTGAAATCTAGTGTGTTTTATCTTTTTCTTGACACAGTTTTAGATAGTAAAACATACAGCATATTCTACAGGTAGCAAGTATTGGGGAAAGTAGCAGTTCTCAATAGGAAGGAAAGCACAGTTTGTCTTCTGCCTAATTTCCCTTAGTAGTGTTGCAACTACTGAAGAACATTGTTGGCTTCCCAGGATTTAAAGAAGAGTCAGTTTTGTCTTCCAAGAAATGAAGTTGAAGAACACCATCAAGGCTTACTTGGAGGTGCTGGAAGATAGTCCCTGAATGAGGAGAAAGAAATGTTTTAACTGTTGGTTATTGAGCGATGGCCAGGGCAACTTAAAAGATTAATTTTTCTTAGAATGTATTAGAATTTTCTGTATATTGTGTGTTTAATACTTCAAAAAATGTGTGAAAACTGGTGGTGGGACAGGTGCATATCACTACAGGCTGGATACCACAGGAGACTTTTCCTGTAAAGCCAAGGTACCTGAGAACAGTGGGCATGTAGCAGTAGCCTATACAGCTTACAAAAATCCTTCAAAACATAGGAACAAGTGGCTTACTGATTTTGATAGAGATTTCGGAACTAGATGTATTTGAAAGTGCATGCTGGATTTGTAGGAGTAATAAATTCTTGAAAACTTGAAATAGTGGAATAAATTCAAACAATAATAATAATAATCCAATAATCTAATAATAAATTCTGAGAACTTGAAACAGTGGAACTTTTTTTGTTTGTAAATGGTGAAGTAGATGGATGGGCCATCTGTGGGTGCAAGGAGGGTAGTAGTTAATGGGACGTAAATCAACTAGCATGCAATTTAATAAAGAAGAAGACAGGGTGTTGTTTTTTTTTTTCTCTGCAAGTATGAATGCTGCATGAGATTCCTTGTTCACTTGTCTCTGCAGATTCCCTTCTCTGAGACTGAGCAAGCAGTGAGCAGAGCTGTTCTGTGGCACTGTTGCTCTCTTATGGAAAAACAGAAGGAAAAACCTGAAAGTACTACAAATAACACATTTTTACCTTCACTGCTTCATCCAGACTTGTGAAATTGGTTTAAAATTCCTTCGACTCTCTTACTTGGTTAATAATGTGTTTTGCAGCAGACTAACATTTGCTGTGTTTAAACCTTTGCCAGGACGGGAGCAGTTCCATGGCCTTGGGTCTATGTACTGCAGAGGAGCGGCTGCTGTGATCCTCACGTACGACGTGAACAGCCTCCAAAGCCTGACAGAGCTGGAAGAAAGATTCTTGGCCCTGACAGACAGTGCAAGTGCTGACTGCATTTTTGCTATTGTTGGAAATAAAGTTGACCTCAGCGATGACTGTACTTTAGCACCGGATGAAAATAGACCTGAGAAGTCTGGTGCCAGCAGTGGCTCAAAGGTGCGAAAACAAGTCCGTGCAGAGGATGCAATTGCACTCTATAAAAAGATACTGAAATACAAAATGCTAGACGAGAAGGATGTTCCAGCAGCTGAGAAAATGTGTTTTGAGACCAGTGCAAAGACAGGATACAAGGTGGACTACCTCTTTGAAACTGTGTTTGACATGGTAGTCCCAATAATCGTACGGCAGAAAGCTGAGGGGCCGCCACAAACTGTAGACATCATGGACTACAAGCCAGCCAAAAGGACAAAATCAGGTTGTTGTGCCTGAACCATCTATGTGACATAGAAAAGGGGAGGGATTTTTTCACTCCAGCAAAATGAGGAATAAGAACTGCTTGCAGTTGACCAGAAAGGAAAAGTCAAGGAATAAATAGACTAAAATGGTGTATGCAAAAAAAAAAAAAACAAAAAAGAAAGAAACAAACAAATCTTCTGACCATTAAAGGCTTCTGGGAAGCTCTGTATAAAAAAATGGGAATACGAGTGAAATTATGGAGTAAGACTTGCCAGTTTCCATGGGCTCTGAAGAAAAATGGTGTGTTATTACAATGGGTAGTGACAATCATTTGGACAGATTTGAAAGATTCTGATTTTTAGTGACTTGCCATTTCGTGTTGCATGTAAATGATCTATTTGTGTACTCTTGAAAACTTTCATATGATGATCTTCTTTTCCCTTACGATTCTAACTTTGGAAGATTGAACACATGATACTTTTTTATTCTTAAGTAAAAAAAGAAAATCCAGGTATATTTATATTTGTAGCTAATAAATCAAATGCAATCTTTTTATGTCAGACATGACAGCGTACGATTCAGAAGCTGAACTATTAAAATCACTGTGGATACGTACTGTTCATTCGGAGACTTTATTAATGAGAATTCTTCTTCCATAGTGGGCCTTCATGTGTTAACAAGCAGTATCCCAGCTTTTGCTGTTCTAATTGCAAGTTGCAGGAGGAAGTTTTTTTTCTTTCCTTCCATTTTCCCTTGTAATTCTTTTTAATATAGGTGGTTTTGGGGAAGAAATCAATCTTATTTTGTCTGTATTTTTGTGAAAACCTTTTTTGGTGCCTTAAGGGGTATCATTGTGTTCATTGTCTGTGTTCTGCCTCCTTTCCCACTCCTTAGTTTTTCTCAGGCAGAGCTGCAGCTTTGATTTTTATCAGCTATGCATGACATTACTACCTGGAGTAGTAATTACCTCTACCTGGAGGGAAGTGAAGACTGGTGTTTTCTGATGTGAAATGGGCTAATGCAGGGGGAAGGGGAGAAACTGCCTTTTGTGGAGTAAAAGGCCCACGAAGGAGCAATAATGAGATACATGGTTTCTCTCCTGAGTGCAGTAAAAAGGTGTGGCTAACGCTTAATACAGCTCCTAGAGTTTCCCAACCCGATCAGCTACAGAGAGTGCATGTAGTGACCCAGGAGCTCACACCGAACTGTGAGGCAGAGTGAAGAACTTGTAGTTTTTAAACATTCCCCCCCATACACTCTGAAACCCCCCCATTCCTCCCAAGACCAGCCAACCCCTCAACCCCAAAGATGCAGCTTGCATATTTTCAGTTTTGTGAGCTCTTGTGTGGGGACTCCATCTTCCTTTGGATGTCTCTGGTACTATTTTCTAAAACTAAGGGTTGGTGGTTCTTAAGCTTTGTCATTGCCTCTCTCTGTCCCACACAAATCACAGTTATTTCATACATAGGGAGACAATTGCTAAGTAAAAAATAAATTATTACTAAATATATTTAAGGCACTTTTTTGGAAGTACATCCTATTTAGCAAATTGCTGCAGAGCAGTAGCTTTATTTTCTGCTTTCAAGTTAATTCATAGTACATGTGTAGTGGGGAAGAATGGCGTGAGAGAGAAACCACTCAGCATTAGATAATACAGTCATAGGTTTGGGTTGGAAGGGACCTTTAAATGTCATCTAGTCCACTTCCCCATGCATTGAGCAGGTAGGTCTTCAATTTAATCACATTGCTCAAAACTCTGTCCAACTGAAACTTGAATATTTCCATGGATGGGGCATCTACCACCTCTCTGGTGCATCCTGTTGCAGTGTTTTACCACACTCATTGTCAATATGTCTTCCTTATATCTAGTCTGCACCTGCCCTTTCACGGTTTAAAATCATTACCCCTTTTCCTATTGCTACAGGTCCTACTAAGGGTTGTAATCTTTTGGGTTTGCTAGTGGCTTGCAGACACCTACCAGTCTGTCAGAGACTAAACAGCACCTGAGCTGTGGTATTTTCACATGTCTGTAATTAGAAACCTTGTAGCTATTAACAGAATTCCAGGGTCAGTATGCAGTCTTCCCTCAGGACTGGGAAGAAACAAACAGAGCACACGTTCAGTTTTGTTTGTGACCAAAGGGTTCTGCTGACACATCTGTGACAAGTCCTGCACTGGCTTTCCTGTGTCTGTTGACAGCTGAAACTGCAACACGTGCTGGTTGCAAGGTCAGGGATTTTGGGAGATGTACATCTAGAAGGTACACAATAGGAAAAATATTTGTAAATTTAACATCCAACATTTCTTAAGATATGATTATTTGCAATTCAGTTGCGCCAGCATTTGATTCATATGAGATCTTAAGTAATTCTTACAGTCTTTCTAAAAGCTCTAACTTGGGTGTTTTCACCAAATGAGATGACACAGGAACCAGTCTTGTGTGCTGCACTTTTGCCCTTAAGGCCACACTTGTCTGGTATAATGTGTACGTGGCTTTTTAGTGTTGCTGGCTGTTGTTCCTTGGGAAATTTCTGGGTTATGATGGGTTGACACTGTACCAACCTTTGTGAGATCATGGGGTTACACGGCAAAACCTGGGAAGTAGTTGTGTGATACATGGGGGCTATTGGTGAGAGGTCAGTTGTCTGGAGCTGGGCCTGTTGTGGTGATGCTGCTGAAGCCAAGGGGAATCCTCCCTGCCAGGACTGGTGAAGGTGGGTGAAAGCATGGACAAAGGACTCTGCCTGCCCTGCCAGGGAGGGGGAACTCATTTGACAGGCATTTATTCCCCCTGCCTCCCTCCCTGTTATGTCTGGATTAGGTGAAGTGGTTATATAGTGAAATAAAAGAGGTGCTATTTTTGGCCATGCTGGGTGAATATGAGCTACAGGTCATCCAGTGCCTGAGGTGGTGGCTGAGCCAGGCTGACCATGGGAAAGCAGGATCCATCCTGCTTTCTGCCCCTCACAGGCACTCATGGTGCAAGATGGAGGTTGCCATGGGCCCTTGACAACCCCAACAAGACTTCAAGTCTTGTGGGGGCCACAAAAGAACCTCCTTTGCCAGTGCCCATAGGGCTGGCAAAGCTTCTGAGCCTCTTAGTTATATCCTTGCCCATATCATGGTGGGAAGCACTCCTGCCTGTTTCTGCTACTCTGCTCGTGAGTCATGGGGTGCTGTGGTGTTGCTTCATTCCCTTGTTCAGTAGGGTTTAACTGTTGTGTGCTGAACAACTGCAGGGCCATGTCCCCACTCCCCCTCAGCGGGTGGCCATGTCTGGGGGTGCCACTGGTCCCCATGTGGTTACAGGGGCAGCTGCTGCCTGCACCTGGGTGCTCTTGGCATATTGGCAGTGACCCCTCAGCCTCTCCTCTGGCAACAATCTCACACCTCCTGTGCCAAGGCCATGTTTACTGCTTGCTGTTTGCTAGTTTTCTATTTCTGGCAGCCATGGACAAGCATAGTCATATAGGGTGTGAACAGACTGCTCATTTGGTCAGTACACTCTGAGGGAATAATTGGAGTCAAGTCATGTCACTATGTTGACTTCACTTATATCTGTGTTGATACACTGATGCACTATTACCTATAGAAGGGGAATATAATCTCATTTACCTTCTTCAGGCTCAGCAGCATGTTATACTTCAGCATGTTTTCAAACACGAAAGTGTAGGAAGCATACGCCATGCTTTGAAGCAAAAGATGTGGTCAAACCAAGGCAAAACATTTGTGATTTTTTTTACATCGTCGGCTGGAGCACTCTAGTTCAGTAAAAGGATTGTTTTGTTTTGCTGTAGCTGAGTTTTTCCTGTAGAAAGATATTTTTGCTTCCTGAAAGTGGGTTCTACAACTGTAACTGTGGAATGGTTTGGGTTGGAAGGGATCTTCAAGAATCATTTAGTTCCTACCCTCTGGCCATGGGCAGGGACATCTTCCAGCCACTCGACCAGGTTGCTCAAAGTCCCATCCAGCCTGGCCTTGAACACTCTTGGGGATGGGACAGCCACAGCTTCTCTGTGCAACCTACTCCAGCGTCTCACCACCCTCACAGTAAAAAATGTCCACCTTCTGTGCAATCTAAACCAACCCTCTTTCAGTTTAAAACTGCTGCCCCTTGCCCTGTCACTACAGGTCTTGTTAAGTCTCCTTTAGGTACTTTGAGGCTGCTATAGGATCTCCCCAGAGTCTTCTCTTTTTCAGCTGAGCAACTCCAGCTGCCAGCCTGTCTTCATAGGAAAGGAGGTAAACTTGCAGCTAAGAGGCAGTGTGACAGTCAGTGTCCTTCCATGCATTGCTCTGGATTAGCTCACTAGGTGAAATCCTGTCTCCTCTGAGCGTTCCACGTGTTTGTGTGCACGCGCTCCCGCCACTTCTGAGACGCGATTGCGCAAGCTTTGGAGGAGCACGGCTGTGGGTGCACAGACCTGGAGCACATGACCTACACAAAGTACAGAAGCTCAGGCCTGCTTAGCACCCTGCATGTTTTGTGGTTGGTTTTCTTTTCCCCACACTATGCTGGTGTGTTCCTTAATGCTGTGCTGGGCCCACTCTGAACAAACTTGTTACGGTCAGCTTATTGAGTCAGAGAAAATGAAGAGGCAAAGCAACTCTTGGTGGAAGAGCCATGTGCTAAAGTTTTATGTGCAAAAGCAATGAGCTTTGTAGGAGGATTAGGCAAAGTATTAGCCATGAAAATCCCAATAGTTTGCTGCTGTTGTTGACATAATCAGTTTTTACAGATTTGTTTAACCTTCACTTGAGTTCTCTTGAAGCACTGAATGTGCTGCATTGCCACAGTTGCACGCTGTACAACCCACAAGTGATAGTTGTATGATCATCCCACAAGCACTGCTGTCTAGCAATATGTGGAAGAGGCAAGTTGTCTATTCTTGGGTATTTGTTACTGCCACGTTTAAGAGAATGGACAAATACAGAATAGATTTAGCTCATGTTGACTGCAATGCTTTCAGTACTAGGAGTTCTATTTAGCTGAAATAAAAGTGTGATAAGTTTGTTCAGGGGCTGCCTTTCAGAGCTAATGCAGGGTCAGAGAGCTCATTTAAAGCGCAGGTAATTTCTCTGTTTATGGCTATATCTAATTATATCAGTGACTAATCTAGGTCAGACAGTGTGCTAGGTAAGTACCTGGAGGCAGCCTACTAGAAAGATGGCAGGGGACTTTTTACAAGGGCATGTAGTGCCAGGACAAGGGGGAATGGTTTCAAATTGAGAGTAGGTTTAGACTAGATATTAAGAAAAAATTCTTACTGTGAAGGTGACAGTGCACTGGAACATGTTGCCCTGAGAAGTTGTGCCCCATCCCTGGAAGTGTTTAAGGCCAGGTTGGATGTCACTCTGAGCAACCAGGTCTACTGAAAAGTCTCCATGTCCATGGCAGGGGGCTTGGAACAAAATAATCACCACAACCCATTCTATGATTCTAGACCTTTAACTCAATTTTTTT
>VXAX01001641.1:1359603-1496748 GCA_013399835.1 Leptocoma aspasia
TTTTTGTGGAGGTAACACTTGTTAAGTCTGGTAAATGTTGGTTTCGTGAACATTGTAGAGCATGAATAATGATTATTTTAATCTGCAATGCCACAATTTACTTGCTTTAATCATTGTAACAATAGATTAAATACTATTTTACTTGTTCAGTTTAAATAAGTGATTTTAGAGACAGCTTCCCTCTTAGATCTTTTTAAGTGCTGTGAAATAAACAAGTGTATTCTGGTTCAAGAGTTTGAGTTTCAATGGGAGGAGTTTGCTGGGAGTGCTCTTCTAACTCCTTAGAGCAAACAAAGTATTTCAACAGAGTAGTCCATATGCACTGCATGGAAAAACACAGTTTACAAAGTAGAAATCACCAACAAATAGAAATGTAGAAAAAAAAAGTTTTATTTATGATACAGTGAGGTTGGAATGTAATAATAAAAGCCAAGAAGCACCTGAAGCAGGAGTGAGGTGAGTTACTGAAAAATCAACTGTCATTGCTATAAATGTTAATCAGATTATGTGAACATGAAATTTTTAGCTGATCCTTTTTTCCCTCCTCTCTTGCAGTGCTGACAGACAACTTTGGGCTAAATTGTTTCTTTCTACAGAAGGAAAGAACTATCCTTCTGGCAATTACCGACCCTTTTCTACAGGAGAAGATGGTGCCAAATAAATGCCTTGCTTCCCTCCCCTTTGCTTTTGCAAACCTGTGTGCAGGTTGGGATGGTGGCTGTCCCACTGCCACTTGTCCCCAGCTGCCAGGACAGGAGGCATTCAGAGAGCCAGTTGTCAGGGCTTCAAGTTCTGTGTTTGAGGGTCATGGGGCATCCAGCACTCCTGCAAACCCTACCCTGTGTGCTGCTCCAACATGATGTGGCTAAAGCCTGTTTGTGATGAGTGGCTTAATTTCAGAGGGGAAAAGGTGCAATGCAAAACCAATTGCTGCTGCTGTGTGAGTGGTGTGACACAGATGAAATGTCCACAGCACAGTGGAGCAAGGGATCATTTGGCTTGGGGTATGTCTAGGAAAAACACCATCAAGCTTATAAATTAAAATGCTAATCTTCATCATGTAGACTTCTAACCAAATTGAAAGAGTTGCATTTTGTGGTTACTGTTTTTGGGAGCCTGTGGGCTTTGTTATTAGAAGGGGTTAAGTGCTAAAGCATGGTGAGGCTTAGGAAAAAAAAAAAAAAAAAAAAAAAGACTGTGTTGGGTGTGTTTGAAATGCCCAAGCACAAAATACTAAAATGTAAGTTAGGCTTCAGTGCTGGACATAAGCATCTTGGACCACAGTATATTTTCAGTATTTTGCAACAATTTAGGACTTAGATAATCCTGTGTTAATTTATAGAACTGCAGCTGTTAGTGTTTACTGTTGTGACAAATACATTAAATAGAAAGATACATATATTCTCTTCAGGTAAATGCAGTGGGTATCTGACCAAGGAAACCTTTTATTGCTTAAGTTTTTTTGGTGTTTCAAAGCTGTGAGTATTTCTATCATTTGGCAAATGATGTAATACTAGACTAGCAAAAAATATGTATATATACTGCATAGTGGGAGAACACACCACTAGATCTGTTAGACTTAATTTGTGTTATACTTAACTTGCTTTTACAGACATTTAAAAAATTAATTTCCATTCAGCTTTTGAGGTAATAAGTTAAAAAAAGCACCAACATGATTTATTCAATTGTCTAACCACCTCAGAAGGCTCCTCTGTATAAGAACTACACGATAAGGCCGTTCCTTATACTGTGAGAGACTTCTATAAGTTTTTCATACAGACTTGACATCTGCTGATATGGCTTCGGATGAGTCCAGCCTTGAGGGTGTCTCCCAAGGGCTTGCTTTGGAAGGGTTGGTCAATCGTGGTGAGCCAGAAGCTGTATTTGTTTGCAAAGTAGTGGCAGGTTCCGCGCGCGCCGTTGCATTCGATGAAAGGAGTCGCCCTGAAATCTTCCAGGCAGCTCCCAGGAGAAACCAGCGACTGTCCTCCACCTTCATCACCAGCAGCAGTGTGCTAAGGGAGACAAGGAGGGCAGTGTTCAGAGTGCAACCTCAGGCAATGCTGTCAGAAATGTACATGTGTGAAAAGAGAAAAAACACTAGAATTGCTCCGAATTCTTATCTCCAGAGCAGAAAGTTGGCCAGTCCTGTGTAAGGGTTTGGCTATGCTATAACTATATAAAGCAGCTAGCCCGTATGCTGATGCCTCTTTGAAATCTTCTAACAAGCATCTTTTCTGTAGTTAAGATTTTCACTGTTGGAAGTCTTAGAATTGGAGAATCATTTAGCTGGAAAGGGCCCACTGGAGGTCAGTTCCCCCAGTTCCCTGCTCAAAGCAGAGCCAACACCAAAGCTGCCCTTAGTTGCTCCAAGGTGCTGTGGAGTTTTTAATACCTCCAAGGATGGACCTCCCACAACTTGTTGGGACATCTTGCTCCTCTGTTTTATTACCCTCACTAAGAACAACTTTCCACCATATATTTAATTTGAATTTCCCAAATTATTAAGTCTGTCTTACTCTGCATTGCATGTGAGGAGCGCTGTGGAAACAGAATTAGCTTCTGTTAAAAAAAAAACCACCATAGACATGGTTTTTTTGACAGCAAATTACACCAGAATCATGCATCTGTACACCACTCAACTGTTGCTTTTGACAGGTTTTGTGATAATGAACTGAATGTTACTTTTCTTCTGTCAAAGGCATTACTAACAAAGTGGGCATTTGCTCTGTCCCTTTAAGAGTGGTACAGCTGTATATTTAAGTTATACCATAGAATTTTTGTTAGGAACTGAAAGAATCTGCAATATAAAAGAAAGCAGGTGGAAAATAAAGTTCTTAAACAGTTTTGTAAATGTAGAGAATGTAAGAGGCAGCATAAATTTCTACAACTTTGAGGCCTCTGCAGTTGGAGCTGGAAAGCAGATAGTAAAAACTGCTGATGCTATTTGAGCCTTGGCATGGGAGCAGCCCTGCTTGGCAACCTCAGGATGAGCACTGGTGTTCCATGCTTGGTCTTTAAGCTCCAACTCTAGGCCTATAACATCTTTTCTGGTATTGACAATGGCTTTTTATCCTGCAATGCTTACTCATATAGGATGCATGATAGTGGAGTGCCCTTGCTACATGAAATCTTATTGACTTCTCTGGCTGTTTGGGCAGAGTCTCTGCTGGCTGAGGATTGTACCTTACTCAGGGGAAGGAGCTGACAAATTTAAGCCAAGGAATTTAAGCAGCATGTACTCTGAGAAAACCACAAGTGTGCTCTACTTCTTCCTCAGTTGCCTGAGAAGCAAAAATGCGTACACCAAACACTTCATTTGCTCCACAAGCTGGCTGGGAAAATGGGAATTCTTCTCACAGTGTGTACCACAGTGCTGACAGACTTTGGTCTGGCAAAAAGTTCTTGCTAAGGTGACAACTTTGCTCTTAACAATGCTCAGTGTTTACATGGGGCTTTGCAAATATTTAATTAATTCTTGGCATTCTTGTGAAGTAACTATGAGGCAAAAGAAAGGTCAAACACAGGGATGGTAAAAAATTTGACCTACTCTCTCAAAATGTGGGGATTTTTTTTCTGTACCTAATTTTGGATTTGCCTGTCTCTTATTTTCTGAAAAATTTAAGTTTTTGGCTTTTGACGTACAAGTGGTTTGTGGGTAAGATTGACTATTGTTCTTTTATGATGTCTTCTGCCACAGAAATCTTGTTTCTTTTCCAACACTGCTTACTTTAGGATTCAGGCCAGTCTTCAATAAGTTAACAACATGGGCATGCTGCTGCAGGTTTTGATTCTCGTGTTCATCAAGCAAGTCAGAAAAATGAGCATCTGTCAGACCATTCACTGACATTTAACCTGCTCTTTACCATGCTAAGCCCTCTGGTGCTCATATGATCCCTCTGTACAGTCTTGCAAAAAAAGGTTGGGCCCTTCAGTAGGTCTTCTGCTGCACACCCAGCACTAAGTTTTTCTGTAACATCCCATTTCCTAATTATAAGATCACAAGACTGAAGAGCTCATGTAAACCATGGGATGTACAGCTCAGCTCTTACTGCCATCAGAGATACAGCACTGAAACTTAACTTTTAAAACAACCAGAGGCTGTCTCTCTTTCCAGAGTAAGTGAATGACTTTGGCTTCAAAATCTTCAACCAAAACACCAATGATTTTTAAATTTTGAAAAGAAGAGGAAAAGTGTGTTGTTGCTTTTCCTTTTTTGCCCCTAGATCAACTTCTTAGTAGTGATGTATGTAAATAATCCCAAATCTTTAGCTGTGAAAATGCTTTGTATGCTCCTGTTGCACCTCCGTGTAATTTTATTTGTTAAATCACAGCAGTCCTTTAATTCTGTTCTGAAGTGATATTTTGTACATGAAGGTCTCCAGATGCTACTCTGACAAGGGACAATTTTCTCTGAAATTCACAGAAATTTTCATCTTCCTCTTCTGCTTCCTAGAAATTACTTTTGTAGTTCCCTGGTTCCCCAGTATGATGCATTGGCCTTGCTGGCTCTGCAGCAGAGCAGCCTTACTAGTACCAAACACTCAAATTTAAAACCCATTGCTGCACAAAATGTGACACTGGAGACCCAATACCATAAGGAAGGAATATCCGATCCACAGACTGCGCCAGCCTTCAGGGCAGTGAGGAATAGAAGCTTCTTGGCTGTGGACAGCAATTGCCACAGCTGGGGCCTCACAAACCGAGCAGCGACTGATATATGGCTTAATGTCTTCTTCTGCCACAGGCATCATTGGGAGAGGTGCTGTAGTTGAGAGCCAGTAGGATTTATCATTTCGACTTGCATAATAACAAATATCCCCAGGGTTACAGTAGAGGAATGGCATGGTGCTAAAACGAGACAAACACGAGCCAGCCAGCCCTGTTAAAAAAGAAGAAGAAAAAAGCAATCATTCTCACAGGAGACAATGCACAATTGCAGTTCCCTGCTCTTTCCCAAGTACCTGTCAGGAAAGCCCTGTGGTCCAGAATGTTTTGCTGGCTTTACAGGTTCCCGCAAACAGCACTAATGACTTGCAGGAGCTCTCTCAGGGGCACTCCATGAAGACATGTAGTTTCTATATTCTTGTTTTGGTGCTTCCTAAGCCTGTCTGCTGTAGTCCCAGCTATTGCAATCAAAGCTGCTGCCAGCAATATTTGTACATACCTAGATCCTGGTTGTGTGCTTTCTCTTGTCCTTCAAAATACAGTAGGCTGTATCCACTCCAGAGTTTGGTCATGCCAACTGGGCACATTGGCTCTTGGTCAGACTGGCTGTGCTTCACCAGCAGGTAGCCCATGCTGACACTGCGACCTGGCATGCCTGGTGGCCCAGGGCTACCGGGGCGGCCTGGCTGACCTTAGAGGAGGGCAGAAAAGAAAGGATCCAAATGAGTGTGTGCTCCCACAAATGATCTGGTGCTAGCTGATATTCCAGCTACGCTGCTGACGAACAGCTTAATGGCATGGTGCATTTTCTTTATGGTAAGTTACTGTTAGAAGAGCTGCAGTTCTAGGATTGTAACAGTTGCTTTTGAAGTAGATTGGTGCTGGATCAGGCTCCCCCGTTTCTAAGATAATGTGTTTCACACCAGAACCAGGGAAAGTCACAAATAAAGTTCTGATGAATTTGAGCATACTTTGTACAACAGAGATGAGCAGATTTTTCCTTTAAAATATTTTCTTAGTCCAAGATTAACCAGTGGTTGTTGGACTTCTTGCATTTGATTCATACACTTGAAACTATGCTCTGCAAATACCTTTTTCTCTGTGTGCTTAGCTAACTAAGATAGTAACAGTTCTGCTCTTTGATTTGATAAGGACACAGGTATTTCTTTTACAAATACATTCCCTTAAACTTCGTCTATCCAAGTATCACCTACCCAGCCATTCATCTCCGTGAATGTAGCTATTAGTTAAACACTAGGCTGAAAGTACTTAAAGAGAATAAATACACTCAGAGCAAAACAAACTCATGAGTGGACTGACATCTACAGCTATCAAAATTTATTCTGAAAATATTGCTCTAAGGTTAACATTTAATTAGTTGTCCCTTGTGAAGTATCTCTGAAGACAGAAACTCCCCTCCCATCCTCCACCTTCCTCTTGCTCCCTGCCCCCTCCTCTCCCTCCTCTCATTTCCTTCCAGTGAAGTAGTAACTACAGAGCAATTAAGTGCAGACAAATGGGAAAGAGGAAAAAAAGTGCTATGTGGTATCTCTTACCTTCAAATCCCACCACACCCTGAAATCCCATTCCTCCTTGTTCCCCTCTGGAGCCAGGAGGAGCTGGAATGCCACCCCTGCCCGGGAGTCCTGGCTGTCCAGGTGAGCCTCTGAAACCTTACACAACAATGGTTGTAAGCACAGTGACTGCAGACACATCAACACACCCATCCCACTTTGTTAACATGTGCTCTACTTGTGTACCTTTGGTCCTGCCTGCTGGGTTTGCACTGAAGGCAAGGTCCTATGGTACTTGCTCAGGCAAAAAGCACCAAGTTCATTGGAAAAGGTTGCTGGGATCAAGACAGCTGTAGGACATGAGTCCTACAACCCTTATCCTTCACTCTTGACACCACTTATCTCTGATGAGGCTCATGGCAAAAGATGCAGTGCATCAGCTCTATGCATCACTAATGCCACATTATTCCCTGAGCTGACAGCATTCCCACAAGGATGTCCACTTTTCCACCACAGATATTCAGTCTTGATGTGTGTGAGATCCATATCTGATGTTGCTTTGGCTGTGTGAGTGTTACCATGTAGATTTGGCTATGTGAGTGTTGCTGAAGTTATTTCCTATTCTGCTTATGTTCTGAATGCTAGGAGGAGGAAGAAAGCTGAAACCTCAGCTTTGGAAGACTGAAAATTAACTTTCCTTTTTGGATTACAGAATTTTAAGTAGAAGAGCATCAAATCAGTGCTCTGGTAGCCTCAATCTGCTAAGGGGAACCGCTTTCAGTCTGAATGTGTGATTCCTACCTGGATCTCCTGGTGGGCCCTGAGGTCCCATATCTCCTGGACTTCCCTGAGGTCCTATATTTCCACGGGGACCTGGTGAACCTTGCTCAGCAACCAGCCTTGGAGGAAGAGGGGGCAGCCCAGGTGAACCTGGAGGTCCCTGGAAGCCTGTCATTAGAAGCAAGAAGAGATAGTTTTATTAAAAAAACCCCAACCACCCTGTATTTTTCCTTAATGTACTTTCATCCAGAGACATGTTGCTCTTACTTAGCTGCATAGGCATGAGAGGCCTGTGGTCTGCAACTCACCAGCCTGGGTATAGCAGCTGTATTATATTGGGGAAATATGTGTGGGTGTGGGATGCCCAAGATGAGACAATCTCCAAGTATGGGATCATCTCTGAGACTGTCTTCACTTGGACTGTATATAGATAAGCAGAAGGAAATTAATGATGCTACTGCTCCCTCATTTATGACACAGGAAGCTGGAAAGTTCCCCCCAAACAGCTGCAGCTCTCTGAGGTGCAGCACCATCTTTTGGTGGGCTTCAAGAGAAACAGATACATGATGGTATAGATGCAGTGATAGATTTTAAAACTCTCTTTAAATATTCAGTATGTCTACTCTGGAAGATTAATTTAGACAATAAATCCTTCTTTTTATTAACTGCAAAAATGGCTCCGATTTTGGCGTTGGCACCTCATACAAGTCAAATTCATAAAGCAAAAAAATTGACTACTCATGTTAAATTCAGGCATCTGCCCTCTGGAATTTCCCAGGATTCACAGAGTCATGCAGGATGGAGGACTCTGGAGGTCACCAAGCCCAACCTCCTGCTCAAAGCAGGGCCAGTGAGATCAGGTCTGTGGAGCTGCAGAATGAGTGGTTTCAAAAGGAGTCACACATCTGACTGCACACACTTACCAGTTACTCCTCTATCTCCCTTGGGTCCAATAGGTCCCAGATCTCCTGGGAATCCTACTGTGCCCATCAAGCCGATGACACCTTGCTCACCCTTACGACCTTTAATGCAAAATGACAAGTGGCATTATTGCATTTCAGTACAAATCAAGTGAGTGCAAAAGTCATGGTGTTAAAGGTGCTGTAGCATAGAAGGTTCCCCTGCTTCCTGCCACGATCAGCATTTCCCATCCTTACCTTTTGGTCCAGGGAATCCAGGCAGGCCAGGTCTTCCTGATAATCCAGGATCACCTCTACTTCCTTTTGGGCCAATTTCTCCAGTCCTACCTGTTTGTCCACTTTCTCCTTTGCTTCCTGGTGGAGCAGGTATTCCAGGCTGCCCCTGTGGTCCTGGATAGCCTGTTTAGAGGACATATAGATTGTAATCTGTTTACACTTAACACCTGGGCACAGAGGAAAGTGACAGAACTATCTAACTGTATCCCATCAGGTTCTATTTCCTTAATTTAAGCAGGGGACAGACTTATTTAGCACTGTTGCTCCTGCTCTCAGGCTGGCAGCAGTGGCAGAGGAACTAGGGTATGAAGCTCCCACAAAACAGTGTTATCTCAAGCAAGATTTCAGCAGAAATACGGTGCCTGCAGAGATACAGCCTTCAATGAACTAATCCTTCACCAGCAAATGCCCCACTTCACAAGGTGTCTCTCCTTGCTTCATCAAAACTATCCAAGTAGCTAGAGAGAAATCAGAGAGCAGCCAGTATCTGATTCAGAGCCAAGGAGTTACTGTTCTGTGTATCTTAGTGCTTCAGTTGAACATCTGGAACCAAGTAAGGACTTCATGCTGTTTTGGGAATTATGGGAACAGCTTCTTTTTCTAGAATTTCGTATTGCCTGAAGCTAAACCTGGCAGGTTTCTCTTAGGTTAGCTCTGCTGCTTACAAGACATTTGGACCTTTTTTTCTGAGAGAGCAACCCTTACTAAGTAGGGTTTTAAGTGGGGCATCTCTTGTGCTGCCTTTTGAAGCTAGATCACATAAGGATATGGTTGCAAGATGCATGTGGCAAAGTAAGAGTGAGCCACACTTGTCTCACCATTTTGGCTGGGATATGGTGTTCCTGTTTCCACTCTCCTGACTGCTTGGAGAGTTGGAATCAGTATGCAGAGTCAGGCAAACTAACATCCTCTTTCAACTTGGAAGCCTACATATTTTGTTGGTTTTCAGATGGTTTGTCTGTTCTAATTTTTTGCTGAGTTTACATAAAAATTTCCATCCATCATATAAAGATTTAGTGGAACAACTTCTGCTACAAGCTCTTCATAGTGGCACTGCAGTTTGAAGTGATTGTGCAGTCCAATAAGCAACAGGAATTTTTAAGAAGGAAGAGCTAATACTTTCCAGTGTAATTTAGCTTGCATGGTCATTTCACATAGGAGAATTTTGTAAATGATTAAGACAGTATTTAATAGACTTGCAAGTCTGCCATAGAACTTAGATTTTAGAGTAGTAGATTAGCATAATGCTTCTGAAAGTTGTCAAGAGAATTCTGGATTATTTAATCTGTTATTTGCATGAAGATCAAACCCTTCCATCAGGACAACCTGGAGGAACTGCCTTTTGCTTTCAAAAGGTCTGTCTCTATCATCTGATGTACCATGAGTTCTGTCCAACAATTTTAATGTTGTGTTTAATAGGGCTACTTTACTGATTCAAGACAGAAATGACAATGACTGCTGTTGCATGAATTACCTGGCACTCCATCTAGACCTGGGGAGCCTTTATCACCAGGATATCCTGATATATTTGAAATCCCAGGGGGGCCTGGAAATCCTTCCTGCCCAGGAATACCAAAGGGTCCTGGGAGTCCTGAAAGGAAGAGAAGAAATAATTAATACTGCAAAGAAAATGCACAATTGCAATCAAAAAGATTCACCTTAGACTAAGGAGTGGGATTTTCAAAATAGAAAACACCTGCAGTTCCCACTGATTTTTGTTTTATTTTTTCAACTGAAACCATGGAGGTTTTCTTTTTAAAGAACCAAATACTAGTTCTCTGCCAAAGCTCTCTAGGTAGCTAATTACATTTCACTGTGTGGAATACTAGTAATCTTGTGTCTGCCAGGTAAAATATTGTTTCAAGATATGAAGTACTCAAAATATCCTAGGTATACTGAAGCAGGCAGGAAAGCAGCTTTGTTCTTCTGTTCCTGCAGGGTCAGGGCTGACACTTAGCATTATTTGGGGTGAGTTAAAACCAAAAGTTCAAATCGAAGAAGTTCTCTAGAGATGAAAAATTGTTAAGTGGTCAAAAATCTGCCCTACCAATAACAGATTATTCTTTTAAGGATATTGAAGTTGTTAGGAAGTTGAACTTCTGTTTATAATTGTGACAAATAAACACGAATGAGGTAAGCTGTTTTTTCAAATGCTTGATAATAAATCTCTGAATGGTGTTTGAGATAGCACAGCATGTTAGTAATAATAAAGTGTAACACCAAAGAATATGAATGAGCCATTGAACCAAGCAGGCAAAGGAAGTAAGGTTTTATATCTCTGTCAGTCCTTAATCCTTTCAGAGCCAAAATGTTGGAAAAATGTAAAAAACAAACCCACGAAAAACATATGTAATTAGTTTATTTGTTCATAACATCAGTCTGGTGGCTTCTTTATGGATGAAAACCAGGTGGTGACCCATTCTGGGATGAGCACAGTCTGTCACAGCACAGAGGGTTGGAGCTTACTCTGCACAAGGGATAGATGGCACCAGCAAAGCACTGTGTATGGGAACAGAGCCCCCGAGGTGCCAGCAGGACCATCACACATTGAGAGAGGTGAGGCTTTCAGGAGAAAGATAAATATGGACAGGTTTGCAACAAAAAGAGAGAGGGGTCATGCTTTTGTGTAACCGGAACTTCATTAAAAATATTTGGGGAGCTGATGGCTGAGAGTAGCCTCTGGCATATGCAGCTTGCTGAGCCCAGTGGGTGCTACAAGATGGTGAAGGACCCAGGATGTTCAGCACTGGGGAATACACACTGCTGTTTCTGAGCAAGGGCTGGCTGAGCTGCAGCACAAACTCCAAACAGTGACCTTCCCAGCTTCGGGAGTTCACCTATTCCACTGTCTACACCATAGCGTATTTTGTGACATCTCTAACACCCACAGATGAAACACATACCAAGGATCCCATTCTCTGGAACACAAACCTGGAACACCTCTGTCTCCCTTCTGGCCCGGAGGTCCTCGGCTGCCTTCTACTCTGCTTGGCTCTCCTGCTTCTCCTTTGTCACCCACTGAACCTGGGAAACCTGCAGAGCCGTACCCATCTGGACCTGTTGAGTTGTTCAGAATAAACAGGAAAGCTGAAATGTTTCTGCATATAACAATGCATGCTAAAGTACATGTTGAGAGCATGTGGATTTACAAAATACGTGAGTCTCTAATGGCTCATTGAAGAAAAGGTTCGTGATGAGGAAAAAGGCTTTGAGGTTTTAACTTTATCAGAAGGAAGAAATTATGATTTGAAGTTGTGTTCTAATCCACCTGTGGGGTAGCACGTGGTGTATGAACTTGTTTGACGGAGCCCACAATAATGAAGCACATTCCAAAGCTTTGGAAGACACAGCTACAAAAGTTGCATTACAAAGATCTCACTGACCAAACTTGAAGCCAACACAATGTTGTACCTGTGAACAGGCAGACTAACAGCCTCACTTACCTGGTGATCCTGGTAAGCCCTTAGTGCCTGGTAAACCATGCAGTCCACTGATTCCTCTGAATCCAGGCTGGCCTGTTTTAAAATTATATTCATGATTATCATAATACTTCCTATTAGTCTGTATATATTCCTGGGCAAAAAAAAAAAAATCAAATGCTTGAATAAATGCTATTCTATGTTAAAATATGGTGTATTATATGCACATTAATTAATTACCATAAGTTTATTATGAAATACACCACACTATGGTTTTGTGATTGGCAAATTTTGTTATTATCCAATAAACTCATTACTCCAGAGATATTTTTTAAAATATCTCTGATCCATCTGGTAGCATGTCATTAGTTCCAGTCCTGCTGCCATAGTTTTTTTAATACCCATTTAGTTTTCCAAAATCCTCAAGCCAAGACAATTATGACATAATTGTAGACTCTAAATGTGGTTATAATAAAGCTGTCTTCAGGGGTAATTCACTCTGTGTAATTTAAAAAACCCCAAAAAAACCCTAAAAAAAAGTCTGATAGCTACTGTTACTATTGTTACAGGTAAAATTTATTGCATCTATATGTACCTGTCAAAGTAGTAAGTATGATGTTAAAGCTAGACAATGGCCAGAGCTCTGGAGCACTGTTCAGTGTCAGAAAAATAAGTGCCTGTATGTCTCTCTTCACTGTCTTAAAGGCAGTCTTCATAACTGTATTAGCTTAGCTTTGAGGCAGATTCAGATAGAAGAATCTTACTAAAAGCAGGATGATTTCTGGCTGAAAGGTAGAAAAAAATCTGCTAACTTAATATATTAAGGAATTAAGTGGCAACCATTGCGATTCTGTATCCTGTGATACAAACAGCTTCATTTTAAACTATCACCTGCATTTTGATAGCACAATTCTGTCTAAGCCATAAGTCATTTATTCTTGAAACCAGATATTGACTCAGTTAACAGTTTTTGGTGATGATGCAGGACAAATATGTTGCTTGCTAGCTAATGCCACATTATAATATTCCCATATTGCATATTACTACCCTTGCTGCATGTTTAATAATTTTTTATTGTTTTTTTCTTCCTAGCTGTCATGAAAAACGAGAATGTTTCTTGAAAACTGCTTTCCTGGTTGAAGAAGTCATCAACAGTTAAAAGGAGCTGAAATGACACCAGAAGCCATAAATCAGCAACCACATCTCTTTGTTAATGCACCTGGACTTTGTGAGGAACAAATATTTTAGTACAGGAAACTCTGCCACTTTGAACAGCAAAAAGCCCCTTTCTTCTTCACCCCAAAATAATTTGCAAGTGCTCACACAGAAATGATTGAATAGCTGAAGCTGTACGAATACCTGCTTGTCCTGGTAAGCCAGGCCAGCCAGGAGCTCCCTTTTCAC
The DNA here is from genome assembly GCA_013399835.1 of Leptocoma aspasia. Taxonomy (NCBI): domain Eukaryota; kingdom Metazoa; phylum Chordata; class Aves; order Passeriformes; family Nectariniidae; genus Leptocoma; species Leptocoma aspasia. The sequence continues at coordinate 1,372,585 of VXAX01001641.1, forward strand.
CTGAAAGTCCAGGAGTCCCAGGGTTTCCTTGCTGCCCTGGGGGGCCAACCAGTCCTGGCAAACCTGTGTGACAACAATGAATCATTGCTCATGAGCATCCTTAAAACCAATAGCCAAAACACGGACTTGTGCTACTTTCATTCTCCCAGGCAGCAAAATGAAGACTTTCCCTTCCTGATGTCATTTTATGACACTGCACTGCTCATCCAAGTGGAAGAAAACTAAAGACAGCACAGGTAGGAGAGACAAAGTGTAAAAAAACCAACTCATTACAAACTTCAGGTTTTTGACAACCTCAGAAAGATGGTGGGCTCCTCATATTAAAATGGTAACTTGACTTCTACTGCCAGTTACAAGTGCTTTCATTTCTGTGCATGTCACTTTCCCCTTCTGCTGCACTTGTTTTGCCTTTCCCACTGAGAAGCTGATCAGACAAGAAATGTTTCCCAACGAGGCACCTGTTGAAGCTCTTCCAGTCTTAGCTGGAATTTCTAAGCCCTCTAATGAGAAGAAGGGTGGAGCAACTGTTCTGAAAGAGCACTTCCATGATCCTGCTGCAACAGGACATGTTCCTAAGCCCTGAGCGTGTGATCCAGCCACAGCTGAACCTGACTTGGCTTCTCCTGTACAGTTGGCCCATGAGCCTGGCTCAGAGGCTCTGTAACTGTGTCCTGGGGGATACTGACTCCATTTATGGCAGAAGAGGTCATTGAAAAGCCCATTCCTTGTACTGTTGAGACATTAGAATACCTGAGTATGCCAGCAATACCACACTTTGACTGGACACATGGTTGCTGTAGAAAACGAAAAACCGGTATGAAGTAGAATTAGGTTTTTGCAGTTTCCTCTTAACTTCTGCTGTGAGTTCCACACCCTTGTCACTGCTCCTCACCAATTTACAGAATGATGAACACATTAAAAAACTTAATTACTTTCTTTTGATGGAAAGAGTGTTTTTCTTTTTCCTCTTAAATGATGTTATTCTTTGGAGAGTTAAAAAGAATATTTTACCTTCTTGTCCCACGGAGCCAGGGACACCCTGTGTGCCCTTGAGGCCTTCAATGCCAGGGAAACCAGGATCACCACCTTCTCCTTTTGGTCCCACACCTCCTCTTATGCCTGGAAAAGCACAAAACCAGTATATTCTTTTAATAATATCTATACAACCCTAAGCAAACAAGCATAACATGAACTTGGCTACTGAATAGGTCCTGGTCTTGCCACATAAAGACATTCTTCTAGTCAAGGTGCTTACATAATCTGGGGGCATGAACAGTCCGCTGGTCAAATGATCATTAAACTTGTTTTTAAAAGTGCTCCCCAAATTATGTGGAATATGACACTGATGTTCAAGTGTGCTGCATGTACAGGGAAATTTAATATATTACCTAACAACTCAATCCAAAATCTACAAGACTTTGCTGTGCTACCTTCTATAATCATGGCCTGATAATGCTTCATTTGTCATCAACAGCAAGACAAATTATAGAATGTTTACTGGAGTTGCCAGTGATGATGTTTACTGCTACAATGGTACTTTCAGTTGAAGAGGTAAATGCAGCACATATTAATTTCAATAAAGAAAAGATGAACCTCTCCAGGAGCTGTCGTGACAGCACAGGTTCAAGAGCCATCAAAAGCCCATAGAAAGCTCCCCTTCCCTTCCTCTGGGAACTTTAGTATGCGAAAAGAAATATTCAGAGGGCAACTGTGAAATTCATACCTGTTAAGCCTGGCACACCGACTTCCCCTTTAAGGCCTGGCATTCCTGGTAAGTTTATAGTATCTCCCCGATCACCTATTTCAAACAAAAATGAACACACGAGTGGTAAGGCTTTAATTTAAACAGTACTTCCTGTTGTTTTGAAGGAATTGCAACTTCAGAGGCAAAATTCTGCAATTATTATCTTTGCAGAATAAAAGAGAAGTAAATTAAAGACAGTGAAAAAAGTGTCTAGAACAGCCTCTCTCCTTGCCACAGATGGATTTATCCATGGACAGCACATCTTGCATGAAATTAACAGTATTAACCTTTTTACAGCCTTCCACATCTACAGTATCATTCTGTAAGACTCTAGAAAGACACTTTGAGATTGAAGACACACTGAGACCCCTCAGAACTTAATGTCAAGTATTTGATGGGTGATGAATACAGAGAGTGCTCAGATAAGAGAACAAACTCACCTATTTCTCCATGTGAGCCAGGAGTACCAAAATGGCCTGAAATTCCTGGAATGCCCTTTTCTCCCTATCATATGATTAGAAACAGGCATCGGTTAGTGAAGATGAGGATTTATTCAACCTTCCAAGCAGCTGACTTTGGAAATACTAAAAAAAGGCTACTAAATGTACCATTTTTGAGTTTCTGTAATACTTTATAGAGTAACTTGGCAGCAGTCAGTTAACCTAAATCAGTACCAACCAAGGGACAAGTTATGTTTGCAAAGGCTTAAGTTTAAAATTGAGGATATCCCATTATGAATATATATAGCAGTGAGTCCTTGTGCTGGTTTTGGCTGGGGTATAGTTAATTTTTTTCATAGCAGCCTGGATTGTGTTTTGGATTTGGTGCTGGAAACACTGTTGATAACACAGGGATGTTTTCATTTCTACTGAGCTGCGCTTACACCCTGTCAGGACATTTTTTGCTTGTCACTCCACCTTGCCAATGAGCAGGCTGGGGGTGAGCAAGGATTTGGGAGATGACACAGCTGGGACAGCTGATCCCAACTGACCCAGTGGATATCCCACACTCTGTGGCCTCATGCTCAGCATATAAGGCAGGGGGGATGATGGACTGGGGGGTAACAATGCTTGGGGACTGGCTGGGCATCAGCCAGTTGGTGGTGGGCAATTGTTTTCATTTGTATCACTTGTCTTTCTTGGGTTTTATTTATCTATCATTGTTATATTATTATTATGATTATTATAATTATTACTACTACTGCTACTACTATTATTATTATTTACTGTTATTGCAGTTTATTTCAATTATAAAACTGTTCTTATCCACAAGTTCTCTCACTTTTACCCTTCCAATCCTCTTCTCCCCATCCTGCTGGGGACGTGTGGGAGATCAAGCGACTGGGTGGGGCTTAGATTCTGGCTGAGGTTAAACCATAACAGTCCTGCACTCCTTGGTTTAAAAAAACTTACTGAAACCTAAGGGCAAAGAGAACCTAAGAAAGGAACATAGTTTTTGTCTCTCTTAAATAAGTGATGTCTGTGAGTATACTGTCAGGCCTTTTCTAAGTGTTTATTTCTTCCAGTGTAACTTATTTTGCAGCCCGAGTGAATTACGGTGAATTACCCTCTAGAAGCTAAGACTATTGGGCTCTTTTACTGTTAGGTAAGTGACAGTGAGTAACTTTTGGCAGTGATACCATTAAGTCCTGGGACAAAGAGAAAAGTAAGCCCAACACTGAGAATAATTTTTACCAGCAGCTGTGGCAACAGGATCAAAGATCTAGAAGGCACCATCTGGTTCCTCACTGGAAAAATGCTGGCATATGAAATTTGGATGTCTCACAATGAGAAAAGAAATTGCTCTGCTTAATGAGTGTTGGAGGGAGTAAGTAAAAATATTTGATCTATTCATTCAATGCTTATGGCATTTTTATCTTTGCACTGCTGTTGTTCAGCAAAATTTCAAGGGGTGAATGCCACTTCCTGAGAAGCTGAATGCCAGCACAAGGACACCCTTATTCCCTCATGTGCATGAACTCACTCTGACTCCTGTGGTGCCAGGGAAGCCTCTGATGCCAGGAGAACCAGTGGGACCAGGATACCCTTTCACACCTGTCAGCCCTTTTGCACCGATGTCTCCTTTCACACCAGCCACGTAGCTGGGATGCCCAGGGGACCCTGGGGTTCCTGTCTTTCCAGGAAGGCCTGGCATTCCCTTGCTACCTGCAGGCAGGGAAGAAGAAAATTAAATAAAGGAAGACTGACATGCAGGCTTGTGTGTAAGAAGTTTTCTTGCTACTGGCCTTCTCGAAACACGGCACCACAATGTGCTGTATAAGGCAACACACTCACACACACACACACACACACACACATACACATATCATCCCTCAAAGCTTTCCTTGGGAGTCACTCTGTGAAATGCAGCCAGGAGCTCAGTTTCTGCTGTCAGAGACCTTGCTGGGGAGGCTGCAGCCAAGTGGTACCATGAGCAGGGAATATTTGATATGGTAGCTGAGAAAAAGCACTAAATAATAGTTCTGAATGTGCTTGCCTTGTTTTACTATGACCACTGACCTTTTAAGCCAAAGAATCCCTTTGTGCCCCTTTCTCCAACATCTCCTTTTTCACCCTTAACTTCCATCATCATGCTGGGCATGAGCTTTGGAGGTTCTCCTGGCGGGCCTTGATCCCCACGGTCACCTAAAGGGTAAAAAACCCAACCATGTTACAAAATGCTAGTCAGCAGCAAGGTTGGAAAAAGGGAACAGAAGAGTGAGTTAGGAAAAAGGAATAACCTTGCACGAGCTACAGGAAATCCACTTGCGTGAAAAGTAACCTGTGTCAATACAACATGGAAGAGTCACGCTTAAGAAAACACGAAAACTGAAAACAATTCAACTTTTGTACATACAATCCTGGGAGTTGGACCCAGACTCCTCTGTGATAGATAATTTATCTCTCAGCAGATCAGTTAGGAATCATCTGTTTCTAAAAAAAGCCCCAGAATCATGGTTTATAAAAAACCCCAAAAAGCACATTGGAGAAATCACAGAAAAGTAGTTTAGTTCCAGTGAAAAGGAAATTCTTAGTCAAAAAGTCTTGGGCAAAAGAAAGTGTTTGGATTTGTTACCAGTTATAGCGTTCATTTTCTTGACTTTATGGTTACTGGTGATATCAGTAAATAAAGTCCAGAAGAAGGGACCCATATAAAGACTCTATGAGTGTCTTTAATTCTTTGTGGGGTGCAGAGACAGGCCAGTAACCCAGACTTGTCTCCTATGATTATGCACTATCTTATATTTCTTCGCCAAGAAGCGTATTTGCACTTCTCTTCACAGGAGCTGCTTTCATACCTGTCTTTGCTGAGACTGTTGCTGAGATCACTGTTCTGCAACCTCTGAATTGCAGACACTTTTTAAAAAAAAAACAATCTCAGGGTCCCTAGAAAAAACATTTTGGTCTTGTGGCAAAGCATTTTTTTAAAGATAATTGTGTGCAATCAAAAGAGGACTGAGTTACAGTTTTCATTTCACCAACAATAATACCAGCTCAATGTTTGTGACTTTTAAGTTTTCAATAATGTTTGGGACTTTTAACTACTTAACTACTTAATTGCCTAGTTTTCTGAATATTCAACTGTCTTTATAGTGCAACTGGAGAAAAATCCAAGTATTCTCCCCCACACATCTTACGCTTCCTGGGAAAATGCTCTCTTGACTTCTGCACATGTCCAGAGGTGCCACTATCTGAGTTCAGATGAGTAATAAGATGTTTGTCTCCAGCCTGAAGTGTGTAAAGAAGTAACCTTTCCCCGAGTCTAAAATCCAGGCCTCTTGGCCAGAGGCCCATGTGTGAAATAGGTTGAGGAATGTCTGAGCTAAATTTGCCGTGTGAAAAATGTGTCTTCTTTGTGTCCTTGTAAAATAGTTCTGCAGATGTGAAGAGCAAACACACTAGTGCCACCCATAAGCAAATACCTTTGAAGCCACGTGCACCCTGTGAGCCTTTATCTCCCCGAGCCCCAAGTGGGCCAAATTCTCCTTTGATTCCCTTGATGCCTGGTCTTCCTTTTAGGCCTGTCATGCCTTTGAAACCATCAATGCCGGGTGAACCTCTCGAGCCTTTAAGAAAGAAGGGAAGAGAACTGTTACTTCACTCAGATTTCTGCAAGCTAAGTAAATTTGAACCAGCAACACATGACCAAAATGGTATGAAAATGTCAGTGCAGCAGTACCTATTTTTTGGGTGCCTTGATGCCTACAGCAATCTATGGGTCTGGAGCAGGCACTCAAGCTCTCCAAGAGGTCGTAGAGCTCCTGAGATTGTGTACTCTCAGGAGTACACAAACCTGCCTCAACTGGCCAAGAAGAGATGTTATGGAGACAACCAGAACTTACTGCATTCTTCTGAGAGATCAGTACCACCCCTCTCCTAGAGATGAGCTTGAGATTTGTGCCTAGTTCCACATAAGGTTTGTAGTCAGCCTAGTCTACACGTAGAGAAACAAATCATGGGTCTAGGACTGGCTGGTCCTTTCTCACCAAAAATTCCCCTACTCCTCTTTTCTAAACAAGAAAATGCTATTTTACATGGGTAATACTAACAAACAAGTATTAATTTCTCTCAAATGAGAGCTGATCAGTATTCCAGAGCTATTCTTGTCCTATCTTTCCAATTGATGAAACTGCAACATGCATTTTTAAGCATGCTTTGTGCTCAGCTTGGCTTCACATGGAGTTGAACCCTGTTGAAACCCTGTGTGGTGTAGGCAATGCGCATTACACATATGTGTTTTCTCATGGCTGGTAGGTGAGAATCTCACCTTCTCAACATAACATTAGTATCCTAAAGTCACCATCGAGGTCTTGAGTCTGGCATTGCTCAGTTCACAGCTCCCAGCTTTAAAAAACTTTAAAGCCAATGTTTGGGGAAATATCGCTTAAGTTTCACTGAGGACCAATGGGACTAGGACAAGGGTAAGACTTTTAGAGAGAAAAGAGTAAATACTGTGTAGTTTTTAAAATGAGAAATAAAACAGCCATTGCTCTTCTAAATAGGGCTGCATATCAAAAGCTAGCACGGTGCCAAGCCCAACATAGGGGAAAACAGGCAGTGATTTTGGAATATATTAGTCACACGATCCTAATTCCACTATTTTAAATAGAGGGAGACCAGCAGAGAATGTCTGGTTCATGTCTGCACAGAACAGCTTTAATCAACTATTTTTTTCAAAGCAGCAGAAGAGCTCACCTTTATCTCCTGGAAAGCCATCCATTCCACTTATGCCAGGGGGACCAGTCACACCACGTATACCCGGTAATCCTGTGTGACCTATGTCACCTTTGTCACCAGACAGACCCTTCAGGCCCACGGGGCCAGGAAAACCTTGCTCACCATCTTCTCCCCTAGCACCAGGTGGACCTGTCGTGTAAACATGAGAAGAGGGAGAATAAAAAAGGTTTGGACATAGATGATACATACAAGGTAGCTCAAGAGGGAGAAAACTGCTGTCCTACCAACTTCATATTGAAGTGGGGAAATTAGGATTTTTTTTCATCAAAGAATTGCAGAAATGATTGTAAAGATAAAGTAGCTCATCAACATGAACCAGCCTTGCTATCAGTTTGGTTTCACACCCACTTGCAACAGGACCTTCCCCTCCTCTTTAATTTAAGAATTAAGCCCCATTTCCATAAGCGTACCCTCATTTGGTGGCTTCCTTTTTCCAGTCTGCCAGCAGCCAGCTCTGACTTGACTTGGTAGGTGGCTACAGAAAGAAAAGCAGGAGCTCTGCCTGTGAAGATCACCCCCAAACTTAGACTGTCTGCTGTGGAAACCATACAGTTGCCCTACCACAGAGGACTAGCAAGAGGAATGACACAGGACTGTGTTACTTCCTCACCGAGCGGTCCTTGAGAGCCAGGTCCACCATCTGGCCCACGGTTTCCTGGTGGACCTGGGAATCCATGTGTTCCTGGTGTTCCTGGTAATCCCATCAAACCAGGGAGACCTTGTGGCCCTGGATCTCCTTTGGGTCCTGGCAAACCTGGGCTACCATCCGCTCCTAAAAGATCAAAATCATGCATTAGAGAGCATCATATGTAGAGAACATTTTTTTTTATATATTTCTTTTGTATAGACCCTAGGCTTCCAGGGTGTGTTTTTCCACTGAAAATTAAGTGAGAACAGGAAAAGTAAATTAAAGGACTGGTCTGTAGATTTAAAATAATTGATGTTACCAGCAATGATCTCAATATTTGCATCAGATAGGTTGATTGACTCTTTCAAATGAATGGTAACAATTTGGCACCATGTGGATATACATGCAAGTCTCTTTCAATTTTCAGAGGTGTTAGTGATGCATTCTGCCTTTTCTCAAACTTAAGGGCCACTTACAGAGCTGCTTTCATCTCTTTCCTTCACTCTGGGGCTCTACCACAGGTGAAACCAGCTCTCCTCACTTCCAATAACTCTGAGAAAATGATGCTCTTTATTTATTTTCATCAAAAATCATGAGAAGGATATCCAAAACTAGTTCCTGTGATAAACCTTGCTTTGAGCTAGTCATACAATTACTACTCCTTTCTCAGTTCCACACAGGGGAAGGGGGTAATCAGCAGTCCTAAATTTAATTATGGATCCAAATGCAATTGAAACTGTGTAGAAGGGTATGCTAAATTCCCACATGTGCTTTTGAAAGTCCTTCACAGAGTTCAGAGAGTGAAAAAATCAGATTTTGTAGAGAAACTCTGCTTTCTGCAGGGATTTTAGGGTGTTTTTATGGTCTGTGAAATAACAAACTGAAATGAACACCCTGAAGTTATGAATAAGTATATAATATTATCTTTTTCTTATTTGTGGGTGCCCAAAACTGACAAAGTAAAATAGCTTATTAGCAGTTACCTATCTCTACGTCCCCTTAGTTAAAATTTAGAAATTCAGCACTACTGCAATGTGCTGATCAGCAAAGCTATGCAATACCCACACATTTCTGGTGTGGGGAAAAATATCAGTATTATTGCTGTATGTAAGTGAAGAGTCAGGATAATAGTCACACCACCATTCCCTTAACTACAGTGAAAAAATTAGCAGTACATCTGAAAGCAACAAAGATGAGCAAAGTCTGGTTCTCTGGTATCCTACTGTAGTTGATTTCATGTAGAGCAGTGTGAAGGACAGCTGAACTAAGCAATGGATCTCCAGAAAGTGTTCAGAGGAGCCAGGCATGTTGGCAACAGCTGCCACAGAAGTGGAAAGAGTGGGAGATCATCAGGCACTGGGAATTAATAGAGGTCACATCCTAACATGGTCTCTTACTACTCTCACATCCCTGCAATTTGGCTACGCTGGTATCACACTCTTAGGCAAACCTTTCTTTATTTGAAGAAGCTGTTACCTCTGGCTCCTGGTACTCCTTGATCTCCTGGTGCACCTTTCAACCCTGGGAAGCCGGGGAGGCCGACATCCCCTCGGGAACCTGCTGCTGCTCCAAAAACGTCACCAGGGAGGCCCTTCGGTCCTGGTGCTCCTGGAGCTCCGGATTTTCCTGTAAGGCCTGGGTGTCCCTGCAGTCCAGGCAGACCATTTGGGCCTCTGTCTCCCCTGGGTCCAGTAAAACCTATAAATAAAACAGGGACTAGGCATCACAGACTTCACTACTAATGTTGGAGTTCAAATCCTAGATACACCAACATGATGTCCCCATTACCACAAATGACAAGGTAAAGGCTTCTCATGGACTGGAAAACTGGAGCTGGACTGAAAGTTAAGCCCAAGCATTGGTGAAAGATAGCATGGAAAACTGCAGAGAATTGCTCCCTGTGGCCTGGAAGCCATATGGGACTCCTAATTTAGCAATTAGAGCACTCTGTGGAGCTTACCAGGGGAGATAGAGGCTCATGGTCCTGCCCTATGCTGCACAGAGCCATGTTTTATGATGCATCCCTTGCCTGCTGACCAGGACATGCACCAGCTCTTCTCTTTTGCTTTCTCTGGTGCTACTATAGATGCTGTATGGGAGCCCAGAGAACACTGTCAGGCCATGTGCTGACTGAGGGCAAAGCAGCACCTGGCATTGCATTTGGGAAAAGTCTGCAGCACTTCAGAATCTCTGAGGATTTAGGACTTTGAAATCAGATAACTCAAAAAAATTTCCAGCGAGTTCATAAATTAAGTTGCATCAATGGCTACTGTAATGGTATACAAAAAAAAACCCCAAACAACTCATTACCCATTTCTCTGACCAAATAAACTTGGTCAACCACAAGAAGTGGTAATTTCTGGAGGTAATTCCTGTAATTTTTCCTGGACTGACTGATGATTTGTGAACATACACATCCACTGCAGCTTATATGTGCATGCCACTGAATGAATCATGTGTGCAGTGGCACACACACAGGCTCATTTATACTAATGTTGAAAAGAATTAAATGGAAGTACTAACACTGTTATTTTCTTCCTTACTTCATCATCATTATGAGTATAATGCACTTGGAATCAAAAATATCTTGTTATTGAATTTCTTTATGAGAATTGCATTAATTTTTACCATTACATTTATAATTTTGAAAAATAAAGCAGATTTTAAAAGGTTGGCATCTATGAAATTTTTCATCATTATGGAAGTTGCAAGAAATACTTCTGGATTTGAAAATGTATTTTTGTCTAATGGCTTATTGATTCAATGTAGAAGGGAAGATAAGTGAAAATGTACCTGGAATCAGGAATTTGTGTTTAAGTGACTGCAGTAAAAAGGTCAAAAGTATATAAAGAATGACTAATAATTTCAAGATACCTGGAGGACCTGGGAATCCTTCCCGACCTGGATCACCTCGTGTACCATTTAGCCCTGGGTAACCCATTGGACCTGGCTCACCTGGGAATCCTCTTGCACCTTTTGCACCTAAATTATGCAAAAGAAGTACAAAAGAGTGATCTGAACAAACAAAACAGAAATGTGCATATAATGTTAAAAAAAGGTAGTAGTAAATATCATCATGATGTGTTTCTGGATGCAAAGATGAAACCTTAAAAAAAAATTAATGGGGCTATACAGTAGCTCTTTAGAAGTATTCAAGATCCCAAAATATGGACCAAAAATCTAGGTTAAGTGCTTTTACAAACGTGGATTAACCTGACTTAAAGACTAATGATATGGAGACTAATAGGGTAAAGCTAATTAATTTCACAGACTTTTGGAGCTTTTCAATATTTTGAAAATTAAGGCTTTTAGATTAAGGTCAAAAGGCAATCTCAAAAAAGAATGTTCACAGAAATGGGCACAGATGAGATGCTGTAGGAGTAAAAAAATTTCCTTTCCCTGCTAAACTGATCACAGAACAAGAGCAGACTGGTTTAGATAACCAAGAGCAGAAATGTAAGGCTAAAGGTTAGATCTAATAATCCCTCAAAATGAATACAAATTAACTAGCCTACTTACTATATTTGTAACATTACAGGTCTAGAGATTCCCTAGTAAAAGAAAGGATGTGCTCTGAAAATAAAAGGATGTGCCAGTTCTCCTGGCACTGACCTCTTGTTCATACTGATTTTTCTCCTGACAGCTAAAATGATACCTCACTTCCTTGTCATACAGTATTTGACATTTCAGTAAGGGCAAATATTACCGTTTTTTAACATCTCAAAACCTGCAAGCATTTTGTAGGATTCCTTTGTTATGTTTCAAAAATTATATATTTTTTTCCATGCAATAGTTTTATTACATGAGTCTCGTTAATTCACTGTATTACAAGATAAAGATTTTTTGGTAAAATTCTTTGGAAATAATTCCTATGGAATGTGCTGTTCCCCTACCCTCCCTAGCACTTTGAACTTTATAAGTTCCCAGCTCAGGCTTGAAGGTCAACAATATGCTTTAACATTTAAAATGTTGTTGCTTAGCATCACCATGAATTACAACTCATTTATTCATGACTGAAAGCAAGTTTCTCTCCACCCCTAACAAACCAAGGAAAAGATCACTTGGAATTTGATACTTTTTTCCACTTTAGTTTTCTGAGATTTATATTATTTAACCATGATTATTTGTAGTTTTAACTATCATTTGTGAAGGGGAGAAGGAAACGTCTAAAAAGATGAGAAATAAGGTGCACATAACCAGACAATGCAGTGTGCATGATATTTCACAGTGCTGTACAGGACTATTTTTCTTTCCCTCATATGAAAAGTAACTTCTCAGAAAGAAATCACAAGGAAAATCTTAGGCTTTCAGGTCTCAATGAAAAACTCCAAAGTGCCTCTTACCCAAAAGGCATCTTGGTCTTGTTTGCCATCTGCAATAACTGACTTCCATTAATTCTGTTCAGTATTGCATTAATTAAAAAGCCATGTGAGAGAAAGAAGGTGCAGAGGGAGAATACATCCAGTGCTTACCACATACTTCAGTAACTCAATATGTTATGTTAGCTGGTGATAACAGGTTGTGCCAAACAGCAGCATGAAAAAAGTTTTTATTTTGGCCAATGTAATTTTGGTTTGCAAATGTTTTAGATGCTTGAGACAGAAAACAGCCTAAAAATTTATTCAACAGCAATCTTGTAGATCTTGAGACTCCTGAATAACCAAGATGTAACTCAGGGTGGTCTTGCATGTGTTGCCAGGAATTTCAAAGGAACACCAGGACCTGAGGGTGGCAGACTCTAAAGACAACTCCTTGCTTGATACACTGTGTGCCATTGGCACCCAGGACACCAAGAGACTTGATTGTCTATAGAGGAGCTCTGTGCTGGCTGACCAGAAGGTGGGAAATCTTGTGGACAAACCACACCACTCTAAGCAGATAATGAAAATGGTGTAAAGGAGGTGCTGGTGCTTTTGTGTTGGTCTGGCCAATGTGGGTAGGAATGATGCTCCAGACAACTAAATTGACACAACCATGGCAAAAAGAAGCAGCAAAAATGTGTCCTTTTCCTCCCAGGTTTCTGGTTCCAGAACTGCCTTGGATTGAAAGGCAGCTACAAACAGAGCTCTGCACTGGGCTCTGCAAGGGGCCCTTCCCATGTTTTGGAGAGAGAGCCTGAAAAACAAGTCTTAAAAAAAACCCCAAGTCTTAAAATTACTAAAGCATGTAAGCTAACAAAGGCAGAGAAAGATCTGTTGAAGAGCTAACCAAGAATACAAAATGTAAAACACATGAAACAGCATCACTTGTGTTACAGCAGTCTTAGCTGGAAGTTAAATCTGACTGTACTCACTGAAAGAAAAACCTCCTTCATATGAATGAAAGAATAAACAAATCATCATCTTCATAAAAAAAACTACAAATATCGTAAAGAAAACAAGAAGCATTGATCCTAGCAACAAACTTAGGCAGTAGGACTAAGGAAACACAGGTAATCTTTCAACAGAGATAAAATTTTCCCTTTTAAGATCCATTAGTCTGTGATAAATCAATTAATCAATCCATATATGTCATAATAAACCTTGTGGTAAAAAAAAAAAAAGCTTGATCTTAAAATTTATACTTCAGATCTCTAAACTTGGCTAAGGCACAGGAACACAGAAACAGATGCATCAAGAATTTTACATTTCCCAAAATCTGAAGGACCCAGCTATGGTTTTTGTCAGCGTCTTTACAGCTGGTGATGAGAAGGATTTATTGAAGAACAGTTTTATTGCTTAGGCTGGGAGTACATAAGTTTATAGGAACTATTGGTGCTGGTCAGACATTCCCCCTTCATGGTCAGTCATTATGACCACTCAGCACACCTTGCCCACGTGTCTCGATTCCATCTCACACAGTCCCTCAGGCTCTGTCCTCACCTCCTCTTCCTCTTGGAAGGAGGTGAGGAACCCTTGGTGGGGATGCCCAGGATGACCAGGTGGCCCCTCTGGGCTAGGAGGGACCAGCCCTCAGGGCAGGTGTGTGTGGCTACAGACAGACAGACAGCCGTGCTGTGTCCCACAGCCTGGCCCACGACACCGAGCCACGTCACAGACTGCGGGCTCACACTCGCTGAGGGCACTCTGTACATCACTTGAGGAGCAACAGTGGGAAGGATCTGTCACAGTCCTCCATCAAAGCCTTTTACCACCCTGCTCTCAGAGGACAGGATTTGCCTTGTGAGGTGTGCAGTCAGCTCTGAGAGACCCCGGTACACTCTCTAGCACTAAACCTGTAGACTCTGATTACTCTTACTGGCATGTGGAGAATAGCAGACGGGCTGTCCTTTCTGCCTTCTGTTTCTGGCTGACACTCATTAGCAAAGGCAGGCTCAGGTCAGCAATGGTGAAGTCACCTGGGCTGCACACTGCTCAGATCTCTCTGGCAGAGTCAGGTCAATGCTGTGCTGCAATGTAATTTCTAAAACTTGCTGTCTGCTAAGGCTCAGTTATAATTGATATGGCAAGATACCCTTCAAATGTAGTGTATGTGGGAAACACAATATGGGGAAAGGCAAAGCATTACCTGTGGCTCCTGGCACTCCTGGCTTTCCTTGGGATCCCTTTGGTGGCCTTACACAGCCTGCACCTGCAAACAAAAAAACAAGTTAGTCACACTATATGTGCTCCTATGCTGCCTCTCCATGTCTCTGGGCCTGCAGCTGAGACAATTTCATTAAAACAGGTGAAAGAAATTAACAGGCAAATTCCTAATTGGAAAATAAATTTTATTCTTCATTGAAAAAAAAATTGGCTATGGGTGGCATTTTCGGTGCCTGTTTTACAGGGGCGATGGTGGCAGGTCCAGTTGTACCAGCACAGGAAGGGTAGTCCAGCCTCATGGTATTTTTCAGAATAAGAGAAACACTTTGTTTTTACTTATATGTCACATTGCACTGAAAATCTTCACTCAAAATTCTTCTTTAAAAAAAGTTGCTAAAATTTTCTTGGGTACCTAATTTCTGATACTGTTTTTATAGATTGCACAGTAATCATACAATAAACACTCAGGAGTGATGAAATAAAGAATCTCCAAATTGTAGAGATAAAAGTGAAATAATTTTAGAAAATGTTCAATTTGATTAGTTTAGTTTAGAGCTACAAATAGTATATGCATAGTTATTTGTGACCTAAAGTTCAAATAGTTTACAACCAAGAGCATCCAAAGCAGTCATCAGAAAGTGTTGACCTATAAAAGCAGCATAATACTAAAAAGATATTCAAGCAATTTGTATGTACAGTACCTGACCATATTGGCTCGGTTGCATCTCCTCTAGGAAAGTCTTCAGTGACCTGCCCACAGTCTGTGAGGAAAGAATTAGAAAACACAGTCATTATCCAAAAGAGAAAAATTGCAAAAAGACAAACATGTTCTCAATTCTAACCAAAATGCCTATAAAACCAGCAGATAATGTATTCTCTTATGTATTATGCACACATACCACACAAATTATTTGCTGTAATATACTGAACGCTCTATCCAAACATTGATTAGATCCAGACTTAGAACCTATCCTGTCCATGTTAGGAGGCTGTCCCATGCATGTGTAGGGTTGACATGTGCTTGCCTTAGCTTGAATATTCTGCCAGGCTTCTCCAAGTGGAGGAATAAAACTCTGAGCCTGAGCTCTTCTGAATGTAGCATGGCATTGCTATGCTTGGCAGAGACTTTAAAAGCTGCAGAAATACTATGAGGAGCTCTGAAGGGTGGAAACATGATTTTCTCTGTCAATTAAAAGATTATGTTGGATGGCAAAAATCAGACAAAACCACTTGTGGGGTTTCCAATGGCAGGACATTGCTCCATTGCCTGCCACTGCTTGAAACCTGAAATATGTTACTTGCTGGCACTAACACATTAATTCATGCTATTTCAATACCTGACATGAAACTACTGGGACTTCTGCTGAATCTCCTTTTTTAAGATTTCTGGGCAATACCAGCATTTCCTTTTACCCCACATAACCCCCACCAAGATCTCCCTTTCCTACAGTGTGCTGGATAAATGCTGCACACAACTCATGGCTCTGATGTAAGACAGAGCGGTGTCTCTTACCTAGTTGGCCAGGCTCTCCTGGCAGACCAGGCAGACCTGGAGATCCTGGGTTTCCAGCTTGTCCTTGGTCACCTGGAGGACCCCGGAACCCTTTTGGACCAGGAAATCCTTCACCTGGCAGGCCTGCTTCTCCTGGAAAGCCCTTTGGGCCTAATTCACCTGGATAACCAGGATCACCAGGGAAACCTCTGATAGCATCACCCTGCGGGAAGTGAATGGAGGTGGTCACTCCTGACTTTGCTGAGAAACAAAAGCAACTCAAACAGTTGAACTACTCTCATGAATAACATCTTATAGGCAGCAATTTCTCAGGTGTTGCATCCCAGGTCTTTACACCAAGGTTGAAAATAAAGTATTTTTTGCAATAACCTGACTTTAATGTAGACCACATGAGAGAAGTGCTCCTTGAGGGAACATCCCCCTAAAACTGTTGGCCCAGGAAAAGCACTTGGACAATGTGAATTTGTGTTGTGGAGGGGCTCCTGGTCCTTCTTGAAAAGCTGTAAGTGGATCTGGGGAGACCAAATGCATTGTTAGAGATGTTCCATTGTGGCATTTACTTCTGAGAAAAGGTGACATAAAAATGCACCCAAAAGATTTTTTCTGTGTCTGCACTCCCAGTGATATTTCTACACTACTGAATCAACATTTTACAAACTTCATTAGAGAATGCTTTTCTATCTTCAAAAGCAATAAAAAGTACCATCTTCACTGGTAGGAAAAGTACCATGGTCTAGAGTGCCTAGTATAGCTCTTGACCATCTTCAAATATGATATATATGAATGTCCCAGTGGTTCAAAACATCATTTATGATGGGTCACAGGAATTCTTCTTGCAAGATATTTAATTTTGCCTATAGAAGGAAGTTAGAAAATGAACAAAGACTACATGTCTAATTTCTAGACAGCTACAGTTAGTTAGGTGAGTTGCTATCAATCAATATGATGACATAATGTACATTTTAAGAACATAAAATTGTAGTAAACTGTGCTTTTCTTCAACACAGTTGAACCAAAGCTATTGAAGTTCAGTCACAAAGAATCTCAGACTTTACTAGAAGGAGTCACTAATAAACCATACACTACCACTTGTTTAAGTAAAATGGAAATAAAAGTGAAAGATTTTTCTAAAAACCCTGAGAGTAAACCTGATGCTTAATTTATCAATAACCAGCAAACCCAGTCTAGTTTTGCATCATTATCTGTGAAAGAAGGACAGGCTGGTGATGGTAACCCCTCAGAATTAAGTGCATTAACTTAAGTCCAGTAACCGGGTCCAGTAACTGGGTCTGGTGTATTTGCTGCTTACCGGAAGGCCAGGCTGTCCTGGTAAACCATCTAATCCATCTCTGCCTGGGAAACCGTCTTCACCTCTGATTCCAGGCAGCCCAGGGTCTCCTCGGATTCCTTTGGTGCCTAAAGGAGACTTTCTATTGTGAGACCAATCTTTCATTAATACTACAGATATTAGGAAAATACAGGTGATAAGAATTTTCACTCTACCTTTTGTAGTTATGTGTAAAGAGTCTCCCTTTTCTCCTTTCCGTCCAGGAAATCCAGCTGGACCCGAAAATCCCTGGTGTTACATACATTACAAACCAAAACAAACCAGAACTGCTTAAGAAATAAGTACCAAGAGTTGCATTTCTACTGTCCTGCTTAAAAAAAAAAATAAAAAACCTTCTTAAATTTTACTGCTTTCCTGTCACTTTCTGTGAACGATTTCCTCTTCAGTAATCCTATTCTTGTGCAGAACCTTTATTAATATGTTCTAACTAGAAAAGAAGAATGGTTTTAAACTGAAAGACAGTAGGTTTAGGTTAGATATTAGGAACAAATTCTTTACTGTAAGGGTGGTGAGACACTGAAGCAGGTGAATAGACCCAGAAGAGTTGTGGATACCCCATCCCTGGAAGTGTTCTAGGCCAGGCTGGATGGGGTTCTGAGCAACCTGGTCTAGTGGAGGGTGTTCCATCCCATGGCAGGGGTTTGGAACTCGTCAATCTTTAAGGTCCCTTCCAACCCAAAGCATTCTACAATTCTTTGATAAACAAAATCAGCTTTTGGGTCAGCATTACAAAGGACTTATTCTAAAATCCTGAGAGATGTGACTGACTAAAGCCAGTTCTGCCTGTGAGGAGCCATGATGCAGTTAGCACGTCACACAGTACAGTACAGTACAGTACATTTATGTACCATTAACATAATGTATCATTAACAAACAAGCCGTTATAAACAAAACCCTTTCCTCAGTGTTATTGAACAGTGTTTTTTAGAAAGACTATATTGTAAACAAGAACCTTACATTTTATCAGTTTAACATATGCATCCCATAAGCAACAACCTTAGGTTACTACTGGAGTTGTTTCCGTTCTATATGGTCAGATCACACTCAATATAGCAGCTTGATTCTGCTTTCTTCAGATAGAAGGTGGACTTTGGTTTATGGGGAAATCTTTCACTCTCCCCAAAATTTCATATTTTCACTTCCATCCTAGCAATTTTTGACCTTCAATATATTATAGATAACCTCCTGAGAGCTATGGAAGTGTGAAGGNTACTTTTCATCATTTTTCCATGGAGAATAGCTTGAGGTTTTGGATTTTTTTCATAGTAGGCATATAAAACTAAGCAATAAAGAAACAATTATCTCACTTTTGCTCCAGGGTAGCCAGGAAGACCATGAGGTCCTTGATCACCAGGTTCTCCTTTCCTTCCAGGCTGGCCAGGGGTTCCTGGAAAGCCAGGAGGGCCACGGGGGCCAGTAGAGCCCCTTCTGAGTTCCTCACCCAAAAGGCATCTAGTGCAATCCCCTTCTTCACCTAAGGAAAAAATTGGAATGAGAAGAAAGAAAGCTCTATCAAGAACAAATAGATGTGCAGCTGTATCCATCTTATATATAGACTTGAGAATATTTGAGTAGTTTCTCAAACACTTGAGAAAATGACTCCTTTTTTTTTTCCTGACAAGAATCCAACACAGCATTTCTTTGTCATGTTAGCCCCACATCAAATTCATCAGTCCTCATGCATGTCATAGTTCAGTAAACCCAGGCTGAACACACTGGGGCTTTTCATAATGCATAACAGCAGATAATGTATTGAGTTATCTGTTATAACCTACCTTTAGGTCCTTTTTGTCCTCTTGGCCCAGGGAAACCTTGTATACCATATCTACCTGGTGTTCCCTCTCGTCCTTTTAATCCAAAGAGAGGACCTAGAAGTTTAAATAAATAAAAATATAAATTAATCTACTGTAGATTTACTCTTTTTCTCTTTCATTCCTATTTCTTTGAGCTGCAATGCATTTTCCCCTGTTTCCCCTAATGTCACTTACTGTCTAACCCAGCCTGCTCTGATGTACTCCCTTCTCTCTTCCTCTCTCCATCTTCTGACAGCTTCTCACACTCATTTTCAGTAACTTCCATCTGTTGTGGCAGAAAATCCTCTACCATTCTTTGCTCTCTCTAACACTGAATTCCTCCTCTCAGTCCAACCTGTGTATGGTTTATTACTCTGCATTAGCACTGCTCTGGATCACCTCCTGCACATCCTTTTCTCCACTCTTTCAGATGTTGCCAGGACTGCCTAAAAATCACAAAAACCTTTCCTTCACTGATGAGCGTACACGACTTCTCTGCGTGTCCTCCCCACCTCTCATTTAATTTCCATTTCATTTCATTTCATTTCACTTCATTTCATTTCATTTCATTTCATTTCATTTCATTTCATTTCACTGTCAACATCTCACTTTGCCCTGCCAACAGCTGTCTTTAAAACAATCAAAGATGTTCCTGTGAGTTCTCATCACCTCTGTTTCTGCACTTACCAGGGGCTCCAACAGGACCAGGTGGACCACGAAGTCCTGGTGAGCCGTCCTTCCCGGGAAGCCCAGGCGGCCCCGCATAATAAGCAGGAGCTCCTATTTCACCCTTTTCACCTTTTGGTCCCATTTCTCCAGGTAAGCCCGGCTTATCCCCATCCGCTGAAACAGAACCAGGGAAGAAGTGCAGAGCAATTTCTTAACAGTGCTGCCCAAAGAGCTGTGATGTAACAGAAGAGAAAGTTCATACAATTGCATCTAACATGCAAGGAAAAACGGACATACTTAGCATGGACTAAAAATGGTAACTGCTCTTTTCACTTGAGCAAATCAATAGCGGTTACAGAAACAAGGCTCTGTCATCATCCCTGTTTCAGTAGTTTTGCAAGAGTCCCACTGGTCCAAAGGAAAGTGCTCCTCTCATTTTTTCCCCCCCCTTCCCCAGTTATTATCTACTACTCTGCACTGTGTATCACATGATCGCCATAAAGATTTTCCGCACTGTGACCCTATATCAGTCAAAACTCCCTATCAAGTTAAGCTTTTAGAACATGTATTGCTGGGGTATTACCATCAGAAAATCCAGGAAGACCAGGCAATCCACGATCTCCCTCCTCTCCTCGGTCTCCTGGGAGTCCAGAAACACCTGGGAAGCCTGGATCACCTCTTGCTCCTGAAAAACATCCCCGATTCCACAAAACATGTTAATGTGATGCTGCTTTTTGATGCTGTAAAAAAGTAAATATTAGAATCTTTAGGTGCTTTGGAGTAGTAGTGTTTACAACAGTTTCTAAAACATAGCCTTAGAAATGGACTGACAGGAATGCTGTGGAGCCACCAAGCCCAGGAAGAAGGATAATATCTTTCACCTTTTACTAATATGCAGCTAGAGCTACATTGCTCCTGGGAAGCACAGAAGAGCAGCTTTCTAAGGAGAGCCCCTCTTTTTCCTACAGGAAGTTTCTACTGTAACAGATGTGTGATATGTAAGCTTTCCTTCGCTTCCTACTACCAAAAGCATCTGCCTGGTCCCAGCTATTGCCTGCAGAAAGTGTCATGCTCTTGTCAAAGATCAGTGATAGTAGAGGACATGTGGTGTCTTCAGCCCCCTGCCTACTTCTTTCTCTCTCTACACAGTCCCTCCTGCTCCTAAAAGGTTGGCAGGGTATTCGGGGTAATTTGACCCATATTTTGGGCCTCTTGCCCCCTTTCTCTGGGAGGAAGGGAACCATTCACTGCGAGTCTCTCTGGCACTCAACAAGACTAGCACACTCTGTGGTATGAGGACAAAGGCCAAGGCAATGGCATGTGATCACTCTTGCTGTTTGCTGGCACCTTCCCTTGAATAGTTTTGGCCTTGGCAAACGGCTATCATCTTTTATGTGTTTCTAGTCTAGCCATGCAGAGCCACCACAGCTCTGCAGAACAGCTGACACTGGGTGCTACAAGGTTAGTGAAAAGATCGCAATGGAAATTTGTCAATTTAAAAAAGAAAAAAAATTATATCCTTATATTCCTCAAGGCTTTTTTAATGTGTGGGTTTCCTTCTTTCTCCTCTCCTCTCCTCTCCTCTCCTCTCCTCTCCTCTATTAGATGATGAGAATGCTCTCTGCTACGCTGCCACTACTGCACTTTTTCCAAAGTCTGAAACAGGACACAGAAGACAGACTCCCATTCTTCCTTTCACTGGACAACAAAGTCACACGCTTTTTTGTTTGCTTCTTCTCTGTGGATACAGGCATGCATGGAAGCCTTTTGTATAGCAATCCAGCTCAGCAGGAGAGACAAAGAAACCACCTGCCTGCAAAAAGGTGATTAGGGCACTCTCTTGGAAGGCAATTACAGCTTCTGGAACACTGTAGCAAACATGTTTTTTTTTAGGAGTTGAATTCTCAGAATGCTTTTGATCTATGCAGAAGTTAGTAAAACAGCTAAAATAAACAATCTGAGCAAAGAAGATGTACCTTTCCTTGGGATGCGGGAAGGAAAATAGGAATCTGGTCCCGGAGGACCCATCTCGCCAGGCTCCCCCTGTCAACAAAAGTTGAAGTATCACACCCAAGCACATTATTTTAGAGAATTTCTTTTAAAATGGAAAGGTATGCCCATGAAACACAAACCCCCAAACTCCCAAAGGCACTGACATGACATTTAAGAAACCTCAAAGACACCAAATTAAGAAACCACATAACCAGTTCTACAATGACAACAGACAAAATTGCTAGTACATGATGACAGAAAAGAAAAGAAGGCAAAATGACAATCTGGCTTATTGCTGCTAGCAAATGAAAGTAAAGCAGTACCTTGCCTCCTCTGGGACCATGGATACCGGGTGGACCATCAAATCCTGGAAAACCCTATAAAACACATAAAAATGATTGACTTTTCCTTTATCAGACAGAGACTAAAATTATTTGGTCTGTAGCAATTCCTGTAACACCAACAAGCTTCCTTGTGGTTTGCTGTCCCACCTCTTGGACCAAACTTAACTCTTGCCAAAGGCCAGAGAGACCTGCTGTGCTGCAGGCTCTGTCACCCCTGGCAGTGGTGCAGATGGAAGGAGCACCTACACTCACACCAGTCCATGGATGCTGGAGGGTGCAGGAGGAGAAAAGGGGATCCCCTCCATGCCAGTTGGCCCTGAGACACATGGGCCAGGCAGCCAGACCACACCAGCCTGCTGCAAGAAACTAAACTAGTCAGAATCATTACAAATAGACATATTTTCACTGGAATGGAAACAGTGAGGAGTGAAATAGCACTGAAGTACACAGGTCCTTTTTGCTCTTTTCCAGGTGGCTGGAGACTGGCTGAAGAAGGGCTGAATGAGAAGAACTCAGAAGCAGCCAGATTTCAGAGATGGTGACCCATATGAGATAATCTCTTCTGTGTGCTTTGCTCAGCTCTTTAACAACTTTTGTTCTCTATAGAAAATGTTTATATGTACTCTGGAAAGAGACTGGTGTTAAAAAGGTGTGCTTTTAGTAGAAAACAGTGTCCAGATCAACAACAGAGGTCAATTAACACAGTAGTTTTTTATAATTCACACTTACAATTAGATTATTAGCCAGCTTTTTAAAATCTCAGCATCTCTCAAGTTTCAGAGTGGGTACAACTCTTACCCAGAGCTTGAGTGTTAACAACCAGCTCTGTAAGTCACTCTTGAAGTAGTTTTGAAGAATTAAAAGTACCACAGCTCTCAACCAGATGCTGCAAACCTGATCACATGTTTCAGAGACTTTTCCATAATGGCAAGTGTACACCAAACCATTGGAAAAAGAGCCTCTAAAAGATTATCAGGTGTAAAATCTCTTTACACTAGGTGGAGCTGGTGGTCTAAAAGCAACACCAGCAGCTTCCTGTTTCACTGCAACTTCATCTGAGTGCTAGCAGGACTTAATCATCCTTTTTTTTTCCTTAAAAATAAAATCACTCAAAAATCAACAAAAAGCAGGTTGTGAATAGCATAAAGTAGGGTGTCCCCTCTCACACACACATTATACAATGATAGTCCATCCAAACCAATGTACCTTCTGCTAAAATTATTGCCAAGATTCATCCTCAAAAAGGAGCAGCAACTGCTCACATCTGACTGGAGTATGAACCCACATTAAAGTCACCCAGTGGGCTTTAATGGGTTTTACATCAGCCTCTCCATGTATGTATTACTAACAGCAATTCCCTTCCACACCACCAGGACTGAATAGCTGTGCAAATGTTACTTTTCAGATTTCATGTACTTTCATGTCCCATGTGTTTCATGTTATTATTGTTATGCCTTGGTGGCAGGACAAATCTTTAAACAACTAAAGATGGCAAAGCATGGAAAAATCGTGCATCCCACAGCTATTTACCTCATGGAAGTGATTTCTAATGCTGACTGAAGAAGCCTTTTTCTGAGACCAAACAGAAAGTCTGTCTGACAGAATGCTATTTTAAATATTTGGGTGTGTTTCCATGGGGACAGAGATTTAACTGGTATATTTATCAGTTTCCATCTCTTCTCCCTTTGTGATATCCAAGATAACAGTACATCTCAACCACATCTGCAGAAAGCTATTCAAAAACCTTCTCCTTGTAGCAAGAAAATTACAGAAATCATAATCATGGTAATTAGAACAATGAAAGTGATACCTTCCTGTAGTGCTCTCAAAAGATGCTCATGGTTTGAGCAAAACTGAACTTTAATCATAGGGTAATTTTTTTTCTCACTGATGAGAAAAATAACTGACCCAAAATTAGAATGATGGATGAACCCAGATGATATTTGTTAGACTACAGCTAGTGTAACTGCAGGCAGAATTTGTCCTCTACAGTTTACTTTTCAGACAGATTGCCTACATATGTGATAGAAACAACAGTCTTGTATGAAATACTCACTCTTTCTCCACTCAGTCCTGGAATACCAGTGATGCCAGGCAGTCCCTATGAAGGTACAATAAAATTAACCAAAAAAAAAAGACATTCTAACATCCTCATGGCAAAGAACCATTATTATTTCTTCCATAAAATGAATCTAACAGCTTGATACGCTAACAGTCACACTTCAGGTATGTTTTCATTTTGATTTTTTTACGGTGCAAACAGTACAAGTCTGAAATCTAATCTGGTATTTTACTTTTTCTCTCTTAATCAATACATTGTAAATTGACCATAAAGGTTTTAAAAATGACTGAGATTTTTTTCAAAAAAATGTATTCTCAGTACTGTTCTCACTCCATTTAAGCACTTCAGAAACACTGCCCAAAACAAGCAGTCATAGATGCTACAAGGAAGCATTTAGATTGACTTTTGTTTGAGTCCACAAGTAAGTGGGGTCAGACTGACATTTGTGAACCACGGTCTGCAGACAGCTCAGATGGGAACAGTGAAGTACAGTCTGTGCTGAGGACCAGGACAGCAGCTGTGGTTAGTGAGCACAGCTTCAGGTGAGAGATGCACAAGGCTCCCCAGTGATGGCACAGGCATACCTTGCCATTCTCTGGCATATCTGTGAGTCCACAGGCACACCTGTGAGTCCCACCTCCCTCCCCTCCCACACCTCCCACCATCATTTCAAAGTGTCCTTTTTGCTTTCCTGCTTCAGGCAGTTCTGAGCTGGCCACACCTATTGATCTGAAGAACTATAATTTCTATGATTTGTTCATCTGTGTTCTGTTCCAGAAGGCAAACTCTCAGCTCAGGTCCACACATTCAGCTGAGTGAATTCTACCTTTAATAAGTGACTCACCCTTTGTCCTGGGTAGCCCATTACCCCTTCTTCACCTTTTTCGGGAGGAAAGAGAAGTACACCCTAGGAAAGATTGCACGTCAGTTCAACCTATTTCTTCATTATGTGCAAAAAAATTGCAACACTGTTTTATGGAAGCTAAACAGGAAGAAAGCATCATTGTAACTCAAGGATAATCTAATAATAGCTGCATGTGAAAGAACTGCTGTCCTTATAATTAAGTGTAACATGCTTGCTTCATTACAATAGCAGGAGCAGGCCATTAGAGAGAGGACAGTGTCTCCCTCCTATCATCTCTTTTATTCCTTCTGTGTCTGCAGCTCTGAAGAAGAGCCAAAGT
Organism: Leptocoma aspasia; assembly: GCA_013399835.1. Lineage (NCBI taxonomy): Eukaryota > Metazoa > Chordata > Aves > Passeriformes > Nectariniidae > Leptocoma > Leptocoma aspasia. The sequence continues at coordinate 1,397,623 of VXAX01001641.1, forward strand.
AACTATTCAGCTATACAACCAATTAAGCAACTCAGCTTATGCCCAAACTATAGCTTCAGAGAGCTATTTGGCAAACACAGGCATGCTGCTATCCATTCTAGTATACAAAACAAAAGAAGGGGAGAAACACATATCCCCTTTTGCTACATCAGCATATAATCTACAGTTTTCCTAGTGAGTAAAAAAAATCCTACATGTGTAGAATACGACCAGCAGCTGAAGAACTGCCTAGCAACCACACATGGAGGGCATCAGGGCTCACAGTGTGACCTTCTCCCATAACCTTGTGGAGCTGCTGACCAGACCATCTGAGAAAATAAAGCTCTGCAAAATGCTCAGTGAGGCATCCCTGCTTTGGTAAAGACTGTGTATTAAACCCCTCTGGGAAGTCAAAAGGAACCACTTGATGGCAAAGCTATTTAGTCAGTCTAGAGGTTGTCTGTGAGTTATAACTAAACCATGTTCAGTCAAGCTGGGTTGACAGCTTTACACAATACAGCAACATATGGGATTACTGCCCACATACTCCACAGATCTAAAAAACCCATGAGACAAAAAGTCTGTATCTATTGGAAAATAGTCTAAAAAGGATTAAAAATTTTTCCATATATTCTTATTTAATGAAATATAGTGAAATTTTAAAACACAGATCAGTAGAAGAAGTAAAGAGTTTTATTAATAATTAAAACTAAAATTAAAAATATGTGATGGAAAGTCTTATTTCAGTAAACCAGTAAGAGAACAACTGATTGTTCTGTGGAGTTATTACACATCAAGTTGTTCAGTTTTTCTGAAGCATTGGAACTGGTGTCTCTGCTTATAACACATCTATATTGCTCCATATCTATATTGCATCCCATCAGTGAAGAGTGCACAAGTATTAACTCCAATATTATTATTTCAGTTTGTTCTTCTCCACATGACTTACTGGAATTCCAGCTTCCCCTCTTGGTCCAGGGTCTCCTCTTTCACCCTAACAATAAAGAAAAAGCATTCAGATAGGTTTGGCATTCCCACTTAACATTTCAATAACTTTTATATAACACAAAATGACTGATCAAGAGAAAAAAGCACTTCTCTTGTGCTGTTCTTTATTCAGACACTTCTCGTATGAAATGAATGCTTTCATAAGAATTTTTTGAAGTTGCTTTTTAAATAAATATTTGATAATTTTTCTGAAAAGGTCTCTAGGAATGTGAATGCCCAACTCTTCCCAGGCTTGTTCATGAGATGTCTGGGTGGTGAGTGCCTAAGTAATGCTTATGAATAAATGCACACTCTCTCATTTCTACCTACTGATTATCTATGAGTTATTTGATCAAGAGCTCCTGTTAGGGTAAGACAAACCCTAGCCTAAATTCCACTCTCTATATTGATGATATCTCCATTGAATATAACATCTCTCCAGGTAAGCAGCTCACATGTGGGTGTCTCTGCTTAGTCACGAAAATCTCAGCATGTATATTATTTAGGGCAGCCTGCAGAGTATTAAAGGTGTTTTTAGATCTTCCAGCATCATAGCAATTTACTCATCTTACCGCAGAAATCGTATAAGCCACGTAAACTTTCTAATTTCAAATATGGGATGAAAAATAATTGGTCTGGAGGTTGGTGTCTGATAGAGAATATACACATACAGGGTATGACTGCCTCTGCTCCCAGCAAGAAGCAACAGATGAGAATAAACTGCATCTTGTATCTGGGGACTTCTCCAATATGTAAGAATAAGCCTTAACTCTAAGTATATAAATATCTGCATCACATAGATAAGTTATCAAAACAAACACAATAATGGTTTCTCAGCAGGCATTTCTGCTTGTAAAATGAGATGTGAGTGATGGCCAGTAGTTGCATGCTTAAACAAAAAGAAAAGGTTTGCCAAAGGAACCTCTAAACTTGAGAAATACTTTCTGAATTACTTAAGCCACCATAGTTTCAATAAATACTTCTTGATCCAAGTTTGTGAAAGTAGCAGATTTCTCTTTTGATATATTAAAATCTTTTAAGTTCTATATGTTAAAGCATGTTTGTACAATATTTTAGTTTTGGTAGCGCAGAGCTCTTAGTTCCTTGTTTATTTTGGAAAAATACCCTCTTAGTTACCTTGTGTTTGTCAGGGGGGACACCCATCAGTTCTCTTGTAGGAAGCCCAGGTGGACCTGGAGGACCTGGGGGGCCCTGCAGGGAAAGCACGAAGGAACATTTACTAACAGCTCTAATGCCTGGTGAAGCTGCTGATAGCAGAGGCTCTAGGACACTGCAGTCAAAGGAGCAGCACAGATTTGCCCCTGCTGGGAGTATGGTTCTAAACCACATACAACCATACCAAATAAAGTTATGGCAAGATAAATTAATTTTGTGCTGGGTTAACATATAGCAACACTTGCTCTTGCCCTGTGTGTTTCCAGAACAACAGCAAAGATTATTGCATTACATAAAGTGGCCTGGCTTTATAAATTTCAGAAGTGTTACCTCTGTGTCAGTGTAAATGAGAGCACAGAGACCTAGACATATAGGGGTTAGTTCAGCTATGATGTCTCTTATAGAGATTACAATTACTTTCAGACCTATAATTCATTTTTCTCTTATAATTATATAATGCAATTGCAAATGAAGACAGTATTTAAAATATGTTAATTTATAAATAGCAGAAAACATCCACCTGCCCTTTAGTAGTGATATTAATTCATTAGTTTTCCTTTACCTGTTCACCTTTTTCTCCATAGAAGCCAAGGCCCCTGTTGCCCTGCAAAAACAATAGGTCAATGTTTACCAAGTGTACAACTCTAATCTAATATAAAATTCAAATTTAAACATGTTTAAAGGTCTCTTCAGGCTTACAAGTCTGTACGACACCACTGAAGAACTGAAATCAAGTAAGAGTCTAGGTTTGCCTTGAAGTATTTTTATAGATTTAGAAGTAATTTTACAGACCAAAACTTTTAGAAAGACAAGTCTGTTAAAAATCTCATTCTACCAGTTCTTCTTTGAGTCATCCACTGACTAAAGTCATGAAAACATCAAGCATTTCTTCTGCAAGATTTTAAATAGCCTTGAATGCTTAATAAAAATGTCTAAATAGGCTGGAACAATTAAGTAATATATTTTTTCCATGGAGATAAAATTGAATATTGTGAAGACTGTAAGGATTCTCTGTTCATGGGAAGCTACTCTGACTACAGCAGCAAATTAAATCTGGCTCTAGAACTGGTTTAATCTTTTCAGGGTAGGTGATCCCAGTGTAAGATTAACTTCCCATGGTATGCAGCCAGCACAGAAAGTCTTGTGCTACACAGTCTTTCGTGCAGCCCATGGTTCTTTCTTTTACTGCCTTCAAGTAGGTCTTGGATAAACCTCAGCAACATAAAATCAACATTAACAATGCCAACACAAAGACTTACTTGTGGTCCTGGGGGCCCTGGGGGTCCTGGTGGTCCCTGGGGAAGCACAATAGGGGAGAGCAAGTTACCTGTTGCTTTCTAATCAATGCATGCAGGGGATTAGTAACTCTCTGTCTGAAACCTAAGTATATATTTAGTAGGGAGTGTATTCCTCAGCATCCCGTGTGCTATCGTTACTATCTTAGCTCTATTTACCGTTCTGAAAAATACCTCCCTAAGTGACATTGTAATCTTTCTGAACAGAATGACAGTTACCAAGCCTAGATCTAATCAAAACCCACAGGTTTTGTGGGTTGTGCTTTTGAATCCTGACTTGTGCTTTTGAATCCTGACTAAGCAACATTTTAAACTCATCCCTAAAGTCAAGCACATCTTTAAGTGCTTCACTGTGCTACAGTTTTGGTACTGTATTGGTCTGTAAGGGGGCTGAACTACCCCAGGCATCTCAGATTACCTATTTGGTATTGTACAAAAAGAAATCAAAGGAAGAGGGTGGAAAATGAAACTAAAACAGGAACTATATCTGCCAGAGGCTTACAAGAGGTAGGAAAGCCATTAATTGAAGAGACAACCTCCCTTGCTTTGGTCAGCTATGGTAGTTAACAGGCTCCAAAGGGCTCTCTACACATTAAAAACTCTGTCAAAGGAGGGAAAGCTGGGGTGAATAAGAAGCATGAGCTGTTCAGCTCACGGTGAATGAGCGATGTAGAAAGGAGAGATGGTTGCAGATGGAACCATCCACCTACTGAGCCCTGAAGGGGATGTTAGCTGCACAATGCAAAATCAAGCCTAACCTGCAAGGAAAAGATAGCAACATTCAGGTTAGACCTGAACATTTTAGGCACCTCTGCCTTGCTATGTACCTTTGTGTGCACAAACCCTAGACTTGATCTGAAAAAAAACCTGCTTTTGAATCACTTTTGGTGGCTCGAGTAATTTGTGAGCTACTGCCTAACCTACTGGGCAGATGCACTGCACAGGCTATCCCACAGCCTGGTGAGCCTGCAGGGGCCTGGGGGAGCCATGCCTGCCTTCCTGCACTTCCCAGCACTCAGAGAAAAGCAGTGATGCAAACTCAGACCTGTGGAGTGCTCCTGGCTCTCTCACAGGTGAGCCATAGCTTTAGAGGCAGTAAATAAAGTTGGATGTGTTTTGCTCCAAAGAGATGTTGCCAATATGGTAACCAGAGGGGTGTAGTTGTGGGGCCTCCCCAAGACAGGGGCTCTGAAAATGTACAGTTCATAGCACTCCAAACATCCCAGCAAGAGCCCTGGGAATGTGAGTCACTGCAGGCTGGGCTCCTGGGTGAAGCTCATGAACTTCTGTGGGTTTGCTCTAAAGAAAGAGTAAGTAAAGGACTGATTTCACTTCAAGAGGACCAATGAGAAAGAAAAGGTGCAGTTTACTCCAGGTGATAGGAGGCCAGTGCAGAAAATTAACTTTGAAAGGCTTAGCATGCTGTGGATTTAGGTTTGGGGTTTTCTGTTTGTTTTGTTTAGTTTGGGTTTTTTGGGGCTTGGGGGAGGGGGTGTCCCTGAAAACAACTATGGAGGCTGTGAGTGAGAAGCCCTGAATTAATTTTTTTCCCCTGAGATCAGGGATGTGAAGTGGGTCCCACGTAAATTTTGACAAAACAACGAAAAAGTAAATGCTACAAAGTTGTGTTACAGGAAAATAAAAGAAGCTTAAAGAAAATTATATCTATTGAATTTGAATATCTTCTTCTCACCCATAAAACTATTAACCATGGAAATAAGGAATGTAGAAATTGTATCTGGAGAGAACCCAGTCTTCTCAAAGAACTATACTGCAACAGTTGTCAACATCAGTGCTGTAAATGACGATTTTGGAAAAAAAAATAATGGAAAGATAGTTTAAAAATAAAATTGCATTCTAAATACCATTAAATTACTTCTGGGAAGTATAGAGAGCTAATATACATATCCTTTATGAGCAGAAAAGGTAACATATTCAGGTCACCATATTTCTGATAACTCAGTGTAGGGAGAAGTCCAAGGAGGTTAAAAAAATACAACCTGAATCAAAAGCCTCTGACAGCACAGGGCAAAAACCCCTATACCTCTTTCTGCAATATTCATCCCTCAGTGTTTCACAGTGCTTTTAAAAAGGTTTTAGATCCATTGACACCTTCTTGCTATTTCTAACCTAGGTTACAATCCAACATAATGGAACTTGCTGAGATAATTATTCTGTTTGGTTAATTTTCTAGAGAACATAATTTAAATATACTTACTGGTCTTCCTCGCTGTCCTCTTGGACCAATAGGTCCTTGAATACCCAGTGTACCCGGAGGTCCCTTTAAATAAAAAAAGCCACCAACTATCAATAAATGTTGTTCTGATATTAGTTACTGTTGACCCTTTATCACTTCCACTGTAACACTACTTACTGGAAAACCAATGAACCCTGAATCCCCAGGATCTCCCTAAAAAAAACAAAACAAAACAAAACAAAGAAGTAAAAAATGCAATAAATTCTATATACAATTGAATAAATTCTATATAAAATTGAATAAAATCTTTTCATCGCTCATTATTTATTTTCATTCAAACAGATGCATTCCATAGAGATGCTGAGATAACTGAATGTGGGCCACACAGATTTCATACTCTATAGATATGGTTTAGTTGCATGCAATGGAGTAGCAGGATACAAAGTTGGCTAAGGAAGTTAGGGATCCAAACTACAAGGCTGAACTATACAACAGACCACACTGAATTTTTGTGTTGAAAAATCCTATCTAACCAGTGGCTTAATTAGAACTATAACCTTAGCTGAAATGTCCAAGCTCATTTTTGTGAGTTACATGGGAATTACTGAATCATTTTGATTCTCTTCTGAGTCACTAAAAGCATTTGGAACATACTGTTTTCAGTGACCACATATTTTAACTTCAGTACATGCTGAAATGTTTTTGGAAATTAGATCCAAAAATGTTCTAGCCCAAAGACCTTTCAACACACATAAATAATGTTTTATTCAGTCCAAACACCTTCAATCATTTTGAGTAGCATCTTAACTACCTAGCTAATTTGGGTTTAGTTAACAGAATAATTTGTGGAACCAAGTACTTTCTGAAATGAATACAGGTGTCAGTATCCATCCTTGGCCACAATATAGTTGAGCATTTCTTAAACGTTACTTAATCACTCCTGATTACTAACAGTGCAGATCTGAAGATTTTCTAAAAGGAAAAGAAGTTTCCATTAAAAACACAGGCAACTTACAAATATGTTAAGAGAAATTCCTATTTTGGCACTTACTCCTGGCACAAAATACACATAAACAGTGTCAGCAGATCCCTTCTGTGCGGAGTATAGCTCAGTTGCAGCTTTTCAATCAGCCATGATTTATACTCTACATATGTAATCCCTTATCTCCTTCTTATACCTTCAAATTATGCAAGATTATATATATATATGAGAAAAAGCCGCAAGTGATTACAAAACAAGCTTTAAGGATTAGACACAGTAAAAGCAGCGACTGGAACACTTGGGGTTTACTAAATATCTAAATAAAATATTGAAGGATATTTTACCCTAAGTCATTCAAACACTTGCATGACAATTTTACAGGAAAGGTGCTAATAGTAACCAGAATCATTCAATGGACAAACCTATGGCAAAGAAAGGATTTTGCTATGCATGATACAAAGGTAATCATTGAATAAAGAGGCACCTTGACCTACATCATCTACAGTGCCTTTGCAATCCACCTATAGGCTGACATTCCTTGGAAGTAACAGAATTCAGATTTTTTCCCTTGGACACCATATAAACTTTGCTGCAACCAGAGAAAGCAGAAGCTGCCTTTCAAAGCCTATACAAAATCAAAGTGGGCCTCTTGGGATGTGCCCATCAGAGGATAAGAAAAATTTACTCTCCATCATGTGTCTGAAAAACCGCACTGGGCAGGAATAACTGCGGGGAGTTGCAGACGTACCCTGTGTCGGCTGATGATCTCCGGGGCTACTATGTACGGCTCCCCCTTCTGGCCCTTGGGCCCTTGGACTCCCTGGAGGTGGCCAAAAAAACCAAAACACAAGGTGAGCTCTCACACCATCTATATTAACATGCAAACAGCTAAGAGTGGAATGAAAAACATTTGTTGGTGTTTTTGTAAGTGTACGTAAACATACTGCAGTTTAGAGGTAGAGACTATGCCTAGCTTTGGAATTTTATGGTTTAGAAAAAAAAAAGTGTAAACTCTCACAGTACATAAAAGAATGAATTTCTAAATTCTGGGGAGAAACCCCTCCATTACCAGGGAGTGGTATTATGGGGTAGCACCTCCTAGCTAGAATTGATGCTGCACTTCCCAGGGCTGACATGTGCCCTTGTAAATCCAGGAGCCCCACTGCTCACATCAGCATGATCCCTTGTATTTCACCATGAAAAGCCAATACTTTGGCCATGTGGCAGGGACAAAAAGGATACTTTCATCAGCAAATTTGAGTTTAATATTATTTTATTGCTGTTGATTAAAGCTGTACAGGTTTTCCCACAGTAATCTCTGCAAGGCCTGTGTGACAGGTACAGCTCTGAGCAGACCTTCTGGCCCTGGCTGCAATGCAATAACTAAACACAGTGCAGTGCATCCATGCTGAGCCTGCACCAATGCTCTGCTGGGACAAAAAACCCCACATTCTCTTGGTTAAGAGATGTCCCATTAACCCAACCCACTGTGAATGAAACTCACTCCAGCAATGTTCTTAGCTTCAGATACTCACTTATTGCCAGCTACTTACAATGCTACCAGGGAAACCAGAGACTCCAGGAGTTCCCAAGTCACCAGGGTCACCTGCTGTCCCATTACAGCCATCATGACCTGGTTTCCCCCTTGGTCCTGGCTGGCCTGGATGACCCTGTTGAGGGAAAAAAAGTGTTTATCTATCCATCTGTTTCTAGTTTTCCTTTTCCTGTAGTCATGAAGTATTTAGACGTTCTCACATTAAGCCCAAGGCTTGGATCCATGGGAAACTAGGATTTTCAAAGACTGAAACAGACAGTGCCTTTTTTTAATATAGCTGCAGCTTGAACCAGATGCCCCAGACAGCATGAAAAAATGAGTAGTGAAGGACCTCTCAGAAAGGGTAAGAAAGCTATGTTCAATGCAGGCTCTGTTATGCAGAGAACTAAGCCAGATGAGGCTGCTGTGCAGGGATCCACCAAGAACTGGGATTGTTAAGCATTTCAGTGCTTCACACTGGAAGAGTGGGAAGAAATGCTCATCACTGAGTTTGCACAGCTTCCAAGCCAGGAAAAACTCAAAGATGCTGCTGGAGCTAGATTGAGTGTCATGATGAGGCTGTGAATACAGAAAAAACCAGCAGGGCTCAAAGGTAGTAGGCTGGGGGCACTCCAAGGCCTTGACACAGAGTCTCTGAAAAGTCTCTGTCAAACTCCATTTTCATTGCTGTTCCTACATTCACCTTAACTGCTGTTGCTTCTGGTTTGCACTGCAGCTGATGAGAAGCAGATCTTCCCTTGAGCAACTCTTTGTTCCAGTGGGCTCAGTCACAAAAAAACAGAAACTAACATAAAACATTTCTCCATTCTCCTTTATCTATAGCAAGAGTTTTCTCTTTGCTTTTGCTCCATTGCTTAGAAAAAACAGAAGAATATCCATGTCCTTGCTCAGCTCCACCAAATACTGGCACTCCTCACCCCAGAAGTCTTGCCACCATTCTCTCTTGGCTCCCAGCCCCACATCTTAGCACTGTGCCTCTGTGGTTTGTTCAGGTGTCTATCTACCTGCCTCCCCACCATCAGTGAAAAAACTGGTTGGAAAATGTAAGAGTGCTTGAAGGGCAGGGGAGCTCAAAGAGAGTACACAATGAAAATGCAGGTTCAGGTTCTGTCTGAAGGTGTTTATCCCTCACAATGCAATGTGCAGAGGTCAGAGAGGCAGGGCTGAAAAAGAAAACATGCCCAGGTAAGACAAGCAGTCCAGCTATAGCAACACTGGGCTTCACAGGGGAGCAATTTACTCTGCTTCACAGGATGTGGCAGTGCTTAGAAAAAAACTCAGCATGATGCAGTGAGATGAACAAGATCCTTGGCTCAGGAGTGTTAATAGAAATGGCAAATATGGTCTTCTTTTTTTCCTTAAAGAGTGAGAAAGAGGGAGACAAGGAAGATTGTGAGAGAGAAATCCCTGAAACTTGATAGGAAGCTCTTCTGGAAACAAAAGAGGGTGAAAGTAGAGTGGATGTGGATGCGTGGGCTGCAAAGCGGGGCCCCGGTGTCAGGGAGCACTACAAAGGAAACCCAAGCCTGGGAACTCTGTCCAGGGATTCCAGTGACTCAGATTTCTTTGTTATTTTATGACACAAGATGTAAAGAAGTGTAGGCTGGGAAAATACTGTGCTGTGAACTTTACCCAGTTTTCCTCTTTGAGTGTTTCAGTTTCATAGACCTGATCCACTTGTCCGAAGTTTTACACTGTTTAGTGCTCAGTAAGATTTTTAAGACAATCTCAAGTGTGCCATATGAGGTATAAAGCAAATGAACCATAGTATTCTTAAAATCACTGGTCATTATATGAGCTTTGCAAATCAGAAATAATTAGGAATGACCACCTCGTGTCCTTCGTTCACAAGCTTAAGAATTGTGAAGTACTTATGTCACAGGTCTTTCTCATAAAAGAATACACTTAGCTGGGTAACCTCCAGAGACACAGGAAATTTCTATCCTTTTCTGCCCCTTTTACAAGGGGATTTCTTCATAGGATAAAGCAAATGGACCTTAATTATCTGAGGGAATGAGAGGGAGCACAGATTTTGCTCTTTCGTTGTGTATCTGCAGTTCCACTCACTTCAGCACACATCCTTAGCTGAAAAGTGTGTACGTGGCAGATGCAGAATTTAACTCAGACATTTTAATTAAAGTACAAAGGCTTTAAGCTAGCCTGCAATATTTGCATTTGGTGATTTCTTAAAGATGATGTAACCCGCTACTTACAGGAATGCCATCTGCCCCAGGGAATCCAGTGACTCCTCTTTGTCCCTAGAGTGAAACAGCACAATTAAAGGGATGTTCTGCTAGCATTTTGCTTATTAGCTAAAACATTTGATATTCAAAAGTTACCACTTCTCCTTTGGGTCCAGTTATTCCTGGGTATCCTCTTTCACCTTTGTGACCTTTGGGACCTTGCACTCCAGGGATCCCCATCAATCCTGGTGGTCCAGTGAATCCCTGTGATCCAAGGAGTCCTGGCTGGCCCTGATAAAAACAATAAAACAGCATTTACATAGGAACAGTTGTGATGCATGAAGCTGGATAAGTTATCACTGCTGCAACAGAGTCAATTTCTTGAAGAAAAAATAAACACAGAATTTCTTTCCATCCTAGTAGGCCAGGCTCTTTGATAAAAGTAATCTGAAACACCACACAGAGAAACTCCAGCAGCAGTGACTATATTGCACATGTGGTCACAAAATTAACACACTGATATTAGCATTCAAATCAATATTCACTACTTCAGTATTCATGGCCACTCTATGAAAAAACTGTTTTCTTTGGAATGAGGTTTCTCAAGATTCTCCTACGTATGATGCTCCAAACAAGTAAAATATGAGTAACTGTGAAATTTGCTTATTGGCCATGTTTATTACAAGCGGTGTCTGATATTTAATAGCAGGAATTTCTGCCTCTTTAGTGACAATATTTCTATTCAGCAGTGGAGCCTGAAAATGATGGGACATGCACGGATCCACACAGGTTGAAGAGTTGCACACAGGGCTCCCTGGTCATTCTCCTTTCCAGCGCTGGTTTGGCTCTTCACGCCAATTCAACCATTGTTTAAAAATAATCCCTGTTGGCTGCCAACATCACAGGGCTCAAAAGGGGAAAAAACAATTTTGAAATGACACAATGGTGGTTTAAGTAATGGATTGTGACAGTATGTCTGAGATCTGTGAGCTGAAGTATTTGAATATCCAGACGCAGCATCACTGAAGGCACACATGTTTTGCATGTACTCACTGCACTAATGACATTAATAGTACATTGCTGCAATCTTTTCTGGAGAAATATGTTTTAAATGGGACAAGGCACCATTTACCAAGACATTCAAATTAAATAAAATCTAATGAAAGCTGGTTTTAAAATGCAATCAGATTTTTTTCACAGACCAGGCTGGAACAGCACCAGTATCTCACAAAGGAGAAGCACTACAGCAAATCATGAACAAACACATATATATTTATACAAAAAGCTGATTAAAACATGCTGCCTTCTTTTAGTATAGAATACTTACAGTCTTGCCCACGCCTTCAAAGAAAGACCTAGAAGGTGAATGCAATTCCTGTTCAAGAGTTCAACTTCATTTAATGCCATTGAGGTGGAAACAGGGCAGTGTGGGGACTCGAAAAAAAGAAATAGCCTAATTTCTTTGGATTAGGAAGTTGTACCAAAGATACTGAACAATGCCTTACTGATATTAGGCAAAATTCATTTTAGTCTCATAAGCCCATTTTTGATACACTTAAAAAACTTCATAGTCAACATCTAAAATAAACATTTATCTGTGGTATAGTTGCTTTCACACCACATACCCCAAACCACCGCTATGACTGAAAGACAGCTTACTTTTAACTTCAAAAACAAATCAATTTTCCACACTGCTTCCATGTAAAATGCTTGTCACAACACTTGGGGTAGGTTTTATATTTTAAATCTTATTGTATCACATCATATGAGTCCATACTGAGAAGCTGACACAGCCAAACAAAGTACAGAACTGAGTGCAAGTCTTTAATTTCAGAAGAAGACTAGGAATGAACCAATATGAAGGCTGAATTACATGCAGGTCCTTGGGACAAGCCACCAGGATGGATCTTATACAGTATGGATCTTTTGCTGTCCTGTTATGACTGATTTGACAAGACTGATGGTTTAGGAGCAGTGCCAAAGGACAACATGAAATAAAGTGTTTGAGCTGTCAGTGTGAAAGAGAATTGCCTCTGCTTACAACCAAACCTGACTTTATACAGCATCCCTACTTTAAAACCAGGTCTGATCATGTGGATTATTAGGTGCTAAGAGACCAATGTCTTTTCAGATCAACAAACTGAGAAGGAACAAAGATTACATGAATACATCTAAAACATAAAAGAACTCATGTTGGCAAGAGGCATATGCATCTGAACAAGCAGCTGCTCATTTCCTTATGCCAGGCACTGCTGGCTACTACAATGCATCTACCTCTACCAGCAGTAGTTTTTGGTTTTTTCAAAATGCAGTAAATCTGTAAAATTTATTCTGTGGAGGTGCAGATCACAGTACTAATATTTTCTGAGTTGCTTGATTCAAATAGAAAGATGCTGATTAAAAGCATTAGAATATTGACTTAAATCTGAACCAGAATTTTTTTGGAGTGTGAGTTCCAAGATCAGGAAAAATAAAATCTTTCTTATGCCACATTTTCTCCACTTTTCTTACCTTCCATGGCTCAAAATTTATGTATAAGGAATTGACAAAATACATATGAGCATGCCCCACAAAACTGCCTTTTTGCGGAAATAGACATTTCCTTCATTAAAAAAATGGAGTCATTGATTTTTTTTTTTGTTTGGGTACAGCAGTATAAATTCTCATGCAAATATCAATCAAAAATATTTCATTTTTACTATAAAGCCTTAAAATATTATTAAAAAAGCTTAAGGTAGTTTATTCTTCCTCACGCACTCAAATCTAGAAAGGAACCTTTAAAAAGGTTCAAAAAGAATGGGAACATCTGCAAAGAACACAGAAAAATGATTCAGATTAATTTGCAGAAATTTGAGTTGGCTCCAGTTGCATTTAATTTCTGAAAATAAATGTCTCAGTTGCTTCTGCAAAGAAAGGAATACATGGGTTCTGTGCACTGAAAATGCCACTTCACTTATGGAGTACCTGAAAGCCACAATAAATAATCTAATTCAAAAACCACTCATCCTCCTGAGATAAGCAAACCATCTCTTTAGTGTCCCCCTACCCTCCTTTAGAGGGCAGCTGTCTGGATGTAGAACACATGTAAAACTTTTCATTGCAGCTTCTGCTAAAAGGCTGGTTATGTTCAGGATTTTCAAATTCAAACACCTGGCTATAGGGAGCGTGCAGAGCTGTACAGTTCAAAGGTGGCATTCCATGGAACATGGTTACCTCTCTAACTCCCACATCAGTTACCACCCTCCCACTTCCAGTCCCATTTTTCCTGTCTGGTGTGGAGGAAGAAATAAACAAGGAATGGAAAACAGCATCAGCACCCCTTCCCCATGCTTTCCTGGTAGTTATCTGGCCATTTGTTGAGGAATATGGGTTATTTAATATAAAGAGAAAAGAATAGATCCTCATGGGATTAGTTTAACACAAGGCTAGAGTCAGATCTAGGGAAATACTTAATATCATGACAATGTTTGTGTAATTCTTCAGCCAATTAGTACCTTGTTAACTGAATTAACTTTGCTAACCTTCGTTAACTCAGACATGTCAGCTTGAACTCTGCTTTCTTTATCTTAGATCTTTTGTTGAACAAGCATGTCCCCTTTTCGTTAGCAAGTGACCTAAGAACATTCTCTCTTTGGCAAAGGTCACTGAGGAGATTTAAGCAAAGACAATGTTTGAAAGGTTCAGTCAAACAAAGCATGACTCAATTCTCAGTCCCAAACACCCCTGTATGACACATGCCATGCATGGTACTACTCTGCCTCTGCTCCTGGAGGGTCAGAAATCCTAGAAAATTCTCCAAAGCTGTAAAATTGTGCTTGACTTAAAAAAAAAAAAAAAAAGAAGCAAGCCCAGGGGAGCATATAATCCATGTCATATTTCAGAGAACTGATAAAGTTCTTTCTTTTGTAGGCACACTGGCCCATAGTGCCCTTCCCATTTTGCTAGGGTGAACTGGACCTCTTCCCTGGCCCAGAGCACGGCACCATCACCCCATGTCACCCACCATGGGACTTACAGGCCAGTGCTAAGAGGCTCACTGAAGTGTGGGTAGAATGCCACGGCCAGCACCTCTGAGAGAGCGCATAAAAAGAAAAGGAAAAAGTGGGCTGATGGAATATCTTGAAGATTAACAAGAAGTTCTTTCATTGTTTTTATACAAAACGTCCACAACTCCTTAGTTGAATTACAAAGCTTCCAGTGTCAGGATATACACCTAAATAGGCAGTCCCTGCTTTGCTCTTTCTGCAACTTCAGCTGACTGGAACAGGTCTCACAAAATTCTTGTGGCCAGCCCAAATATTGTGGAAAAGCTATTTACAGAGAGGAGCAAAGGTTGGGAATTAGAAAGCCTGGAGGAAATCTCCCCAGAAAATATTTGCCATATTATATATATTGTCACTTGTCCGGTCACACGCATGAAAGAAAATGCTGCCAAGGTTGTGACTGAATTCAATAACTACATTTTGCAATTAAGTACCAGTGGATATAAGAAGATCCTGATCAGACTTTTAAATTTGTACTCAATGTTCATGTTTTTCAGCTTGAACTTTAATTTCCAGTTCTTTTAAGATCAGTCAGATGAAAGAGATGTCATGTTGCTGCAATACTTTCTTCCTTCTAATTTACTGTTAAATTTACAGTGTGGAAACAAAATTGACAGAGGAGGGTGTGCTAATTTTGAGACCAACCAAATGTTTGATGTACTATACAAAGAGAGATGCAATAAATGATAATACCTGCTCCAAAGATTTTAAAACACAGGAATCATGAATTGCTGAGA
Source organism: Leptocoma aspasia (assembly GCA_013399835.1). Taxonomy (NCBI): domain Eukaryota; kingdom Metazoa; phylum Chordata; class Aves; order Passeriformes; family Nectariniidae; genus Leptocoma; species Leptocoma aspasia. The sequence goes on from VXAX01001641.1 coordinate 1,412,757, forward strand.
AATCCACCTACCAGGGCAGAGATACAAAGATAGGAGAAAGCTGTTGATTTGCAATAAAGAGGAGACAGAATTAGGGTTTCTACAGAGCTTCCCAGCCACTGAGCCCATTTCTCCATGTTTCATTACAGATGACCATTTTGCAATTGCTTCTGGTACATGGAATGTGATGATTCAGTATTCCCCACATGGAAACAAGCCTTGTAGACCATCATTTCTTTTAACAGTGGACAAAAAGAAAGGAGGTTAACTCCCTGACATTTTAAAAAGGTCACTGGTGAAAGGACAAGTTCATTTCCTGCGGGAAGGGTGATCTGACCATGACGGACAAGCTGGAGCTGGGATTTTTTGTAAGAGCTCTTAGTCTGGAACGGTCCCTGCAAGAACAGATGGGGAAAGGACGTGACAGCAAGGACCTCAGTGCACTCCTACTCAGTGAGACCAGCAAGCAGAACAGACAGCAACTCAACAGGGAATAAAATTAATTCTAAGGAAAAAGCAAAATTTGAGCTGATTAAAAGTGCTAACCCAGGAAAACACAACCTCCAGGCACACAGGAAAGAAACAGAAAAGTTTTTAAATGTAATGCTGGTAAAATGTGGAAAACTGGGTGTAAATGTAGGGAATTCGTGAGTCTTTCAGGCAGTTTCAGTGAATGTAGTGCAGTAAAGCAATCACTGACCCCAAATAAAAGAATTTAATGATCTTAGTGCTCCCACTTCCCCCAAAAATATAAACTACAAGGAAGAACCTCAAGAACCCTGCTGTGGCACACAGAGTCAGACTAGGATGGGCATACCACCTGGCATTTCTGCTGGAGCATAAATCCAGGAGGTTATCTAGAAGTTCATGGATTAAATGTATTAGAGGGAAATATGTAGGGGAAGGGTTTGGGGTTCAGCTCCATGAAGTGCACACTTCGTCAGAAATACTCCACCTATGGGGTTGCACCTCTTTGGGCTGAGAGGCAGAGAAAAGCAGACCACATGGAGCAGCTGCTGCCATGGCATGGTTTGACTCAGCAGCAGCTTCTGGTGGCACTGGGCTGCCCAGTACAGACAGACCTCCAGAGATCTTCCAACACTGATGAGTACAACACCTACCATGACACAGAAGAAAAAGGAACCTTTTTGTACCTTCCATCATTATGTTGTACATTGATGATGTAGTGTGAATGGTTCCATCCACCTCAGCAACTCCAGAGTTTTGTTTAAGCAAGACTTAAATGCCTTTGTAATTCCACCTGGGAAGAATAGATCAAAACGATCCATGGAAGGGTAGGAAATACAAATACATAGGGCAAAACACAACCAATGCTAGCCACTGGAGAAAAAGATCATCTGAGAGGAAAAAAATCCTTGGTGCAGGCTTGGTTGTTAAGCATATTAGCATATTACTTTATTTCTGTGTCTTCAGGACTACTTCCTAAAAGACAGAGGCCTTGCAACAGTTTGCAGTGAGCATTCAGAAGCTCCTCACTAGATGGCACCAGCCATTGCTGCTGCATGCAGCCCCCACCACTGCAGGTGCAGGATTCCAGACCATGGTACAACCTTCAGGAAATCTGATAAGGAGTTCAGATAGGGTCAAACTGTCCTTGAGCGAAGTCTGAGGCAACAAAAGGAGAAGGTTTCTGCCAAAATGTCTGTAAGTGAGATAGCTGGGGAAGTGCAAATGAAATGAGATTAAATGCATCATGCAACTGAGCAGACTGGCTGCCTGAAGTGAAGGTGTTCTGTCATTAAACCTATATTTTGTGTAGTGGGCAAACTTGGTCTTCTAAAATAAATGAGAAAAACTTATTACCTTATTTCTTCATTGGATTGCTAAACTCACATTTACTGTCACAGGCTTGAAATTTCTCAAATTTATCTTCTGAATCTGTATTTTTAGTGTAGGGCTGGCATTAGCTTCTGCCACCACACTGATACCAAAAGGGGAATCTTATTCTGACATACCAGACATTTGGTAACAACATGGTCACCAGTGCACCACGGCACCAGGAGGAGATGGGACTTCTGTTGTCTAATAAGAATATTGACAAGCAAATCAAACAGACTTTTGTCTTGTGCTTTAAGCTGCGTGATATTAAATTCTTAAACACAGAGTAGCACTGAAAGAGTAGGCAGGCTTTAAAAAAAAAGTACATAGCTAATGGTTATTTCTTCTTTTTTTTTTCTGTTTTGCCACTTTAGAGGAGGTTATTTAGCTGAGTTTCACATTCCAGCTCTTATTCTCAGAAAAGACTTTCCTTCTCATTTGCTAACAAGCTTTATTTATATATGACAAAAGTAAACAAAATAATTATAAAGTTTGTTAAAAATAACTAAAAAATGAGGCTAGTTCAGCCTAGTGGCATGGTAACAATCTGCTGTTCTTTTAACTTCATTGTCTGGACATACGACATTTTCTCTCAGGACAGTGGTGACCAAATGACATTAACATTAATTCCAGAGCAGTGATTCAGCTTGCAGAAGAGTGGATTTCTTTTTTTTTTTTTTTTTTTTTTCATTAAGGAAGGAATACACATTAAATCTTCATAAAAAGAACTATGAAAGCATTCCCTTTACCAGAAGCCACATCCCTTTTCTGTACTCAGTAATGAAATAATTTTGTACTGTTTTCTGTTCCCACGGTTTGATCTAATTTGTGATCTTCCAGAAAGCTGCTATGTCACCCAAGAAGATAAAACATGTGCAAAAGTAAATATATGCTGGAATGTAGGTCAAGAACTCAAAAGAACCAGTTAATAGTTTCTTCATGTCGCAAAATACACAGGAGTAAATGTCAGAAATGCTTTCTGTGCTTTGCAGTGCTTCTGTAGTAAGAACAATACTGGGACCACAGCAATGGTCTCTCAAAGAAAAGCATCATAAAGGGCAAGTCTAGACAAAACCACATGAGGATTTCCATACTAAACCTTCAAAAGGTTATTGCATAGAGGAAAGGAAAAGAGGAAGGTGGACAAGATGTGGGAAAGAAGCGTTGGGCAGAGGCAAAGGGTGCTTTTATTTGCAGACTCAGTAAGGGGATATCTCTGAAAGTACAAAGCAGAATCTCTGCTGAAGTATGGCTAAACAGACAAACTAGGAAATTTAGCACCAGAATTAAGATATATATTCGCAAATATATCTCTCTAGTAAGCATGCTCTACTGAATTATGTGAGGAGACTTGGAATGGCTTGAAAGGCACTGATTTTTTTTAAGTATTGTATTCATAGAACAGATGTAGACATTTATCTAGATGCAGTATAGTCATCAAGAGATCCCATCAGGTGCAGGTGATATCTCATGGCATGATATCCTAATGCAGATATTCAAACTAAGTTAAACAAATGCACATGAATGTGCCCATTTTTCTTAAGTGCCTATAAAAGGAGCCCAGGTTTCTAGCTCAAAAGTTGACCTCATATCATATTACTTTCTAAACTGTGCAAGAAGGCAATACCCCAAAAGATCAAGCCCTGAAATGGTGAATCTAGTGGTTAGAATTAAGACTGAAATAAAAATTGTGCTGCAAGAAAAGGGAGCTGATATAAATGCAATAAATTAACCTGGCAGGCAATATATGGCAGAAATGTTGCTACTGGTAGTACAAAACAGTAGGATTTTCCTGGAAGTTAGAAATATTTCAGCATTAAAGAATAATCGGATGATAATTGTGTGTGCTTAAAAGCATATCCATTTATTCCATGTTAGCCTGAGAGTGGAAATGCAGTTAACAGAGTTACTCACTTTATGTTGGTTAAACTCAGACTACCAAGCTAAGGCAACTATAAAATCAGAAAATAACCCTACTACAGTGACATGTAAATACTGCCCCTTTGACTACCAGATAAATTCTGTTTTGAGAAAGAGGTAACTAAAGTTAAATTTGGAGATGTCAACTTTGAATAAACTTGAATGAACCTGAATGAGCTAATGCTGTTTTACAGAACACTAAAATGACATTGATTTATACTTGTCAAATGTTCATTATTATACTTGTCAAATGTTCATTACATTAATTGGAGAAGGTTGGTTTGAGAGCCAAAAGAAAATTCACCAGAGAGGAAAATCACTTTGCCAAATATGCTCTTATAATCAGACAACTATCACACCGATGGGTGTGGACAAGCAGCAGGAGGAAGCAGGGAACTCCCAGTTACTCTGTGACATCTGCTATATCATGCTCATGTAAAGGAGCAGACTTTGGTCATGATGCCTATTAAATGTGTGATTAAACACTTGGAGGATAGCAAATGCCTTATATGTTTTTACCACAATGAGTATATTTATAGAACAAAATTCTGTTCATTCAACACAGGCTTTTACAGGATCAAAAAGCCAAAAAATTTCCAGGGCACCATAGAATGCAGCGCCATCTTCCTACTCTGCTAGTATCTGCATCAAAATTATTTTTTTAGAGTTCTTCTCAGTCATTCCATTCATTTTATTACCATCATAATATTAAGATCAACTGCTTTCTGGGCGTTTTTAAAAGCATACTTCACACATAATGCCAAAAGCTTGGATAATGGAGTTGGTTGGATTTGCTAACTGGGCTTTCTCAAGGCAAGACAACAACCAGCACCTGCTAGAGTTAGAACATTCAGTCATAGACACAAGAGCCAATCTGCCAGCCCAATTGCTTTCAAATGGCTTTCAGCGGTGTGTGGGAGTGTTCTCAAGATCCTAAAATTCAGGAAGTTCAACACAGATGTTTTCTGTCAGTAGGCGTTGGAAGCACCAATAGTAACATCTGTTCACTTTTCATATTTGTGAGAACATTTTTTTTTTCAGTCCAAAAACCATTCACTGTTGAAATTTCCAAATTGTGCAACTGGCAAAAATGTTAAGCTCATTAGGCTCCATGAGTTTAAGAGTATGTGAAAATTAAAACCCCTGCAGGAGTTCAGCCTATCGTATGCCAATTTTTCCATTCTGTGTTCTGTTTAAACAAAAGCGTAACTATTTTTGTGGTGGGAACAGCTATCAAAACTGACTTGATCATGCAAATAGAAGCTACTACTGGCTGTTTTAACTACAGAAAGAATTTAATTCTCTTACAGAGGCTGTGACTTTTTAGTAATTTGTGTACTGGGATACCCTCTCCACATGGGAGCCCAGAACACATGTTCTAGCAGCATGTACAAGGGACTCGGTTCAGACCTTCGCGCTCCGGTCATGGGAATTTACAGTTTGGGACAGTCTCCCAGTTCCCAACAAGGCCAGATGATTGGCTCTGAACCACCAGGAAGGATGGCGGGCTTTAAGGCAGATGTGTGCAGCAACATGAAGAGTCATTGTCGATACAGAATCAGAGACATTTTTTTCCTCCTAACCCTTCTAGACAGATGAGTCTCAAGAGCAGTGGGGGGCTGTGATATCATCTGAACGGAGTTTGTACAGTTGCTTCCTCTACATGATTTCCCAACCTTGACATATCAATGCAAATGCTCTAGAAAGTTCAATAACTGGGACTCTGTTGAAACGTGCTGTTGAGTCAGCTTGCACTGAAGCTGAATCAACCCTTATGCCTTCCAGTGTCTGTGGGTTGTTAACATCACAAATATCCTAACTCAATTACTTTGACGGTCGTTAAGCTGGGCCTGCCTTCATGTTGGGTTTGTCTCCAGAATCAACAAATAGTCTAAATAATCTGTAATCTACGAGAAGTCTTCAGTTAGCAAATAGATGTACTGAAAATTATCAGCAGTTGGCTTTTATATCATAAAATTATGTTCCCTGCACAGATTCACAATACGTTTTTACAAGTTGGCAATACTAGATCAAGCTGAATGATCATCTAGGGAAGCTGAATTATTTGGGAAAAGTATTATGACAACTAGTTACTCGGAGAACTCTCTGTGATTCTGTGAAGTCTTTCTTCTTTTTTTTTTTTTTATCTTTGGAATCAGACAGAAGGAGAGTAAAAATATTTTCCTTTGAATCATGAAGGAAATAGTTCTGTATCTACCCCCCCCAAAAAAAAGAATGTAACTTTTGATAACAGTCTTGGAGAGGGTCAAGCGTGGAATATAAACTTGAAGAGGAAGGTTCTTCAGATCCTATCTAGTTTTTCTCGTAGACTCAGTTTGAGGTAGCACTAATGGGGGCCAAGAGTGCCACACATCTTCTGCAGATTCCAAAATCCCATCACTCATGGGAAAGGATGCTCTGGAGAACATCAGCAGCAGACATTTCTACAGTTTAAGGAGAAAGCCTATTTATAATTTCAAATGTTGATTTCAAAAGCTACTGCTAATTTTTTAACCATTTATTGTAGGCAGTATGGGCTATGGAGCTTCTTCAGCAGAGGATCGGGATAATAATCAGAGCAAACCATTTTGTTTGATCATAAAATCATAGAATGGTTTGGACTGGAAGAGACCTTAAAGATAATCTAATTCCAACCCTGTTACCAAGGGCAGGAATAACTTCTACTACACTAGACTGCACAAAGTCCTATGCAACCTCACCTTGAACAATTCCAGGGATTCCTTGAACAATTCCAGGAACATCTACCATCTCTCTGAGCAAGTTGTTCCACTGCCTCACCACCCTCACAGTAAAGAATTTCTTCCTAATATCTAATTTACACTTGCCCTCTTTCAGTTTAAAGCCAGTACCACATGCCCTTGTGAAAGTCCCTCTCCAGCTTTTTTGTAAGCATCCTTTAGATACTGGAAGGCTGCTAAAAGCTCTCCCTGGAGCCTCTTCTTCAGGCTTAACAGCCCCAGGTCTCAGCTTGCTTTCATAGGAGAGGTGTGGGTTTCTGGCCCTCTGATTGTCTTTGCAGCTCTCCTCTGGACTTGCTCCAACAGGTCCGTGTCCCAGAGCTGGACACAGCACTCCAGTCTGGATCCCACCAGCGTGGAATGCAGGGGGAGAATTACTTTCCTCAGCCTGCTGGTCCCATCACCTGGTTTTCATCCAGCACAGGATGTGTTGGCTCTCTGGGCTGCAAGGATGCAGCGCTGAGTCATGTTGAGCTTCCTGCCCACCAACACCCCCAAGTCATTCTCAGGGACGCTCTCAGTCTGGTCATCCCCCAGCCCATATTGACTGGGATACTCCGACCCAGATGCAGCGACTTGTGCTTGGCTTTGTTGAACTTGATGGGCTTTTCACACTGGATGGCATCCCTCCCCCTCTGCATGTTGACCACACCACACAGCTTGGTGTCATCAGGAAACTTGATGAGGGTGCACTTAGTCCCACTGTCCATGCAGCTGACAAAGATGTTGATCAGTGCTGATCCCAAGAAAAACCCCTGAGGAACATCACTCATCACTGTTTTCCACTCAAACCTTGAGCCACCGACTGCAACTCTGTGCGTGTGTCCATCCAGCCAATTCCTTGTGCACCAAGTGGTACACCTTTCAAACCCCTGTCTCTCCAGCTGAGATACAAGGATCATTTACTCCTTTCATTCTGCAGGTACTGAGGGAGTGAAGGCACTGCTAAATTGTAATGGCAAGTTGCTTTTACTTGAAGGACATACCATTAGTTTGACAGGTCTTGGAGAAAATTTACATTGCTCTTTAACTGGTAGCAAATGCAGGAAATGTGGAGGAAAAGAGAAGCCTTCCAGACAAGGAGAAAGACTAGAGGGAGCTTGAGTTTATCTGTTCTATCAGAACATCAGAGAGACTGCCAAACAATTTGTCGTAACTACTCATTTGGATCCCATCACTGGGGACTGGTTTCGGGCTTCACCTTGAGGAAAGCATCCTCAGTATTCCAGATTCTGATTCTAGAGTGTCTCTAAGCTTTGTTAAATTAGTGCCTTCTTGGCTAAAACACAGTCTGCTTACAGGATTAGCTGTTCAAAGGAATCAGTGATGTGCAGTGATGCACTGTCTTTGTGAACTTACAATGTACTTGTTAACTTACAATGTACTTTGTGAACTTACAATGTACTTGCAGAGATGCTTCCATCAGCCTCATGGGAGAGGCTGCTTTTATCAACAGGGAAATTGAATTGCTGGTAGTGAAACGGTCAGAATGGCACAGTTCACAGGTCAACCATGATCCCACACTTGTGCTAAGATGCCTCTCTTGCTTTACCATATCTGTTACAGGCAGGGATAAAACGAAGCAAGAGATAAATGTGAAGCTTTTCCTCCTTTCAAAACACTAATTAATGCTGGAACATCTGTACCTAAGATTTATACGTCCTGGATCCTCTAGGTCCCTGAGAAGATCTCAACTACCATACGGAGTGTCAGTCTTCTATATTTTTGACAGAGAGAGTAACAAATGCACTTCTATTTATGTGGTTCCTCTGAATTTTTAGCTCTCGCTCCTCCCTTTTCCCATGAAAAATATTTTCAACTTTTCTGACTGTTTCTGCATCTGGGAGAAACTATGGCTTTTATCTAGCTACTGAAAAGAGCCAATGTCTTTCTTGTCCAAGTTAATGCCTTTAACTTTTATTTCTTTTTTTTTTTTTTTTTTGTCAAGAGATAAAGAACATTTGCTATATGAAAGCAAACAAACTCTGAGCAATAGAGTTATGGAGGCTACAGTGCTCAGTACAGACTGATGATGTGGATGGCTGAATGAGTCATGATGGCCTGGAGATTGGTAACCCCCAAATTACCTGGGCAATAAAAAAGACTAACCAAATATTACCTGCTCTTGCTGACCCTGCTTGAGCATAGTGGTTGGACTAGATGATCTTAGAGCCCCTTTCCAACCTCAGTCATTCTGTGATTCAGTGAAACAGAGTGACACTGATGTTCAAAATCCTCTTTAAGACCCTGCAATTTAGCTGTTTGCCTATTCTATTGCTTGGATTTTTTTTCCTCTCTATGATGTCTGTAGAGTTTTTGTGTCTGTGTACATATTTATTCTCCCTTTTGTTTGCTGTCTTCAGATCTCTGTGTATCTAACACAAGCCATAAAGCACTCTTTGGAACAGATAAGGGGTGGGAGTCACTGACATGAGGTGGGGTACTTTCTTACTGTTAAAAACACTGATAATTACTATGAAGTGTTTGGTAAAGTTAGCATTATTGACAAAAGCCAAGTTTATAGCTATCTTCTTGTGGATAACTATAGCTGTGTGTTTGTTGCAGACATACTTATGTATGTGTGAGGTCTCCCACATCCTTACTGTTTACATGGGTGTTTACAAGAAAAAACAGCCTTCTGGTCCTGCATTGCTTTAATAACCTGCCAGACCTATCACTGTACCAACTCTACTGATTTATGCAGTTCTGAACTAGACTGAAGAAGTTTCTGCTTTTGTTTCCACCACAGGAAAACACCAACAAGCACTCCTAAGGGTAAGAACCAACCTATTTTTTTATGAACACAGCCTGATAGTTCCATTATATTTTGACACAAAAAAGAGGGTGCACTTAAAAGGAGAGATTTTAAGAAGAGTCAGAGTAAAAAAAAAAGATGACAGAGCTATTCAGCTTCTTCTGAATATTTTTGACTTAGTGCCATATTTCTCTTCCTACTTCCCCTGCCACCTCTAAGCAAACAAGAAGCCCACAACAGATTTTCAACAGATACAGGAAAAAAAAACAAACAAAAAATTAAATTTGTTTTAATAAGGCTGACAGAATTCTCAGATGGTAAGTTTCCAGTAACAAGGACTAAAACAAGAATCAATGGAAACTCATTTTCAATTACACTGGCTGGGTTAATGCAACATTATCTCCATAAATATTAACCCAACTGCTATGAAGAAAATTGGCGATTTGCCTATTTGCATATTCTTTTTGGTCTTGATGATTTTATCAATCTAATTCCTATACATATCAGACACCTTTGAAAGATGAAACTAATTCTAAGAGAATATGGTTTAGTAACCCCACAGATATGATGCAATTCAGGAAGAATTTTAATGAAGCATCATGGAGAAAGAATTTGAATTATTAACTATGATAGATTGTGGACAAAAAAGAAAATAAAATCTAGTTCTTCTAAGCATTCAATAAAACTATTTTATTCTGAAGAGAAATATGGTTTAATATGATTTTCCAGTTAATTCTGATTATTTATAAAGGCCTGACTAGACACTGAGCTATGAATGTCTTAGATTTTGAGTTACCACAGAAATTGAAATAATTTTAATTATTTTATGCAAAGTAGTTATGAGATTTCTCCTGAAGTTCCTCCTTGACAGAACTTTTCCTAGTAAATTCAATTACTAGTATTTAGCAAATCTGGAAAAAAAAAAAGTGAAATGAATGTACATTGAATGTACAGCAGAAACATTAAGGAAAATAGCTGGAAATATATTTTCAGGCATAGCAAAGTATAGGCTTAGATTGTTTTTCAGCTGTTTGACTAAGCAACATGCTACTTCATTCAATTAGTATCTTAGAGAACTGATGACCTTGTTACCCAATTGAATGTTTAATCCTTGACAGCAGGAACCAGCAATGACTTGAGAAAACAGATGAACAACAGGACTCAACATTCTCCATCACACTGAGAACACTGCTGCCCTGAACTTTCCTTCAGATATAAGATAAAGCTATTAATTGGTGTGTTCTAAAGGAACACAGCTTTGAACTTAGAAAGATTAATGACACTACCCTGACAATGTGCAGGGTTCACTTGCTTCACTATAGATGAACAAATTAGTAGCATTGAGAAACCAGAGGTTTTAGGAAAAAACCCCAACAAACTGGGGCAAGAGATTTACTTTTACCTTAATGTTTGCCTGATATTAAAGAGTGGTTGTAGGATAACCATGCAAAAGCACAGCCTTCTCATTCCTCAGTAAATGTGTGCAGATGCTGATGAGGGCTTGAGATGGGTCTGTACTGAACTAAAGTGGTGTCACTCCTGTGTGGAGATGGGAAGCACCCATGGATGAGAACACTACTCTCCAGTCAATGCCCAGCATCTCCTCACACTCACCTCTCTGAAGCCCACACCGAGTTCCCTTCCATCATTTTGCAGAAACACTTGTGGGTATCACAACCCCTATCACACCTCAAGGGTGCCACAGGTCTCAGACAAGCCCTTCTGAATGGAGGTGAATTTTGGCCAGTTTAAGATTTGCTAACTATTAGACTGCTTCAGCAGCAGCAATCCTTCATCACAGAGATAAACACAGACTTGGAAAAACATTTCAGAAGACAGTTTTTGTGCAGCTGTTACCCACTTCAGAGAAGAAGTGCAGAATATATGTGTCGGGATAAAACAGGCAGTGACAAAAATGTAAACACAAAAAACCAGGCTGTGACCTAATTTAAGCCTTGTTCAGTCACTGGCTAGCTAAAGCACGCCTCCACTCTCATAATTAAAAAAACATCCTGAAATTTAAAACAACTGAAACCACACAATAGCAAGACTTCTTGCACTGTTCCAAAGATGTGTAGTGAAAAAAGAATCAGTTAAATGTCTGAGATTAAATAGAAAGTATCCAAGAATCCATTTAAAATGCTTTTACATTATTAATCACTTATTTCCCTAAACCTACTAGAGCATGTATGTTTCAGTAAAATGCACCAGTATCCATTCCAGATTAAAAAAAAAGCTGATGACACAATTGATCTTAAATTTTGGGAAATGAATTAAAAACACAATTGAAAAGTCTACATTCTAGGTGTAATAAATGCAGCTTCTTGCCCATCAGGCATATAAAATAGCATAGATTGAAGCACAATGCTCTAGGAAAACACAACTATCAGAGGGCACCTTGCAGGCCGTTTTGAATGAGCACAAGAAAAAGAAATCTGAGAATTACTCCAGCATGTCCTCACAGCAAAGCTGACTATCAGCAGCTGACAATTTGTGGGTACACAAGAAGCTACTACCTGGAGTAAGTGAGACTTGATAAATGGGCATTTCACGACCTTCAAGATATGGCCCAAAACAGGCTTGTCTTTTCAGGAAACTTTGACACTGCATTAGGTAAGATTACACAATATGATTGTCAAAGCCTCACTCAAGATCAGCTGCCTGCAACCACACCTACTTATGTTTTTGCATGCAGTGGTTGAGTGGTGTGAGAGGGGCGTGGGAAAATCTGTGAAGCAATTTCAAGTACCTCTTTTTAAATGCTCCTATGTATCCTTCAGGAGACTTAAATGGTATAACACCGAATAATTATTTGTAATAAAGTTGGGCAATAAACACTTCCAAAATTTGTACTTAGATATTCTTTTCTCCAAAGCTTAAATTTTGTCTTGCAGAGACTCTTGCACCACTGCTATTCCTGATGCACATCATGACATGGAGAAGCCACCAACAGGCATTCCTGGTGGGGCTGCTGCCCTAGAAGTCAGGAAGCTACTTGTTACACTCCACTGCCCTGCTGCTTCAGCCTAAAAAATGCAAAGTATTAGTTACTTCTGGTAAAACTAAGCCCATGCTAATTTCTTGGCTGAAGCTCATCAGTTCCTTTTTGGGAAAGACGGATGTTATGCAGAGCCGTTGCTCTCCTCACTGTCCTTCCTAACAACCAGAGGAATCCAATGGGACAGTCGAGCTGTAAAAATGAAATCAGTGATTTTTGAGGTGACTATTTTTTGGGTCTGCTCAAATTAACTTGTCCCAAACTGCCAGATGCTTCTCACAGCATTTGCCAGGAAAGTCTTTTCAGCTTTCTTTGGGATTCAGAAACAAGGTGTATGACACAGCCATCTCTGTACCACCTTCTTCTGAGTGTATTTCCTTTTGCAGGGTGGAGGCAAGGGGTGAACATAGGAGATCTTCCTTGTTGCAGGGGCTGCTGATCTGCCTTGCTTTAGGGAGTCTTTGGCAACACTCTGGACTATCAGCTCTTCCTTCCATTGCTCATCACGTGGACTGAGAGGAATGGGGCAGCACCCAGTAGTCCTACCCCTTCAATTCTGGTCAGTGCTGTCCATCTTCCCCAAGTAAAGAACACTTTCTACCTCCATGCTATTGATCCAATAGGCTCTACAAATGTAAAAAAATTAACAGCTCATGCGCAATACTTGTGTTTTTTTACAAAGTTATGTAAAATTCACACAACAGCTGGAGAGATTCATTTTAATCCTTTGCATGAAGACTATAAAACTGAAAATGAGCATAAATACTGTGAAAAATGGATGTCCCAAGGATACTTGCTATCACAAACACGAAATACAGAGCTCCTTGTTGAAGTTCTCCTACACCATTCCAGCCTATTCCCTCCTCATTATATCCACAGAAAGACCATTCATGATAAGCTAGTTTGATTAGTTCAGATAATTTTCCATTGCTGTTCCATGCAAGCTGTAGTCACGGCAAAGAGTTAAGTCACTCTCATGATCTTGTTCCCAAATTTGTCTGTGTTGCCCAGTGCCTAAACCCATCAAAAAATTATGGTAATGTTTTCATGTGGTGCTATTAGTTGATTTTTGAAGCTATAGCTGGAGAAACAAGGATTAGAAGCTTTGCTAGTAATTATAATCAGATGCCTGTAACAACCCTAGCGGTTTTGCCTGCTTGTTCAGTTGTTGCTCACATAGACTATCCACAACATGAGTGGGAAATTCCTGTGAGAAAAGATTCTGGAAATGAGGTCCAAATGGTGCACTCTATTGGTCTGAATGAAGAAAATTAGCTTTTTTGGGTCAGTTTACTTTGATTAAAGCATTGCAGAATAAACTGAATATAGCCCAATAAATGACATGTCTTTTATAACTGAAATGTATTCACTTTTGCATTACTATATATTTTTATAATTTTAAAAAACTGTGGCTAGAAAAAACTTACTGGAAACTAATACACACATACTTGATATTTTTATCTACATTTTATTGGTAAACAATTTTCTAACACATCAGTAAGTAAACAGACTGTAAAACATATCTCTAGACAAATATCAATAGAGACAGATAAACAGTCTTGAGAGAGGAGGTTTAAAAAAAATCTTAAGCTTCATGTAATATTAACAGGAATACAGTGTGCTTTCCACAGAACCACTTGGAACGAAATGTTATGCCCATGGATGGTAAAGCAATGAATAAGCTGCAATGAATAAGTTCTGGTCATGAAGCACTGTTGAAGCTGAACACGAATGCCAAAAAATCGGTACAATTAAGTGCTACTAGTCCTGCAGATCCCAAGCAGGCCGTATAAGAGCTTATCACTCTGCTTGCTGTGGAAAATCAAAGTGAAACACAAGCTCGACCACTGCATACTTGCAGTTTTTCTAGCTCTTAAGGGCTAAACAAAGCTGGGAACATGAAGCCACAGAAGCCACCCATCCTGAGGGCAGTCTGAAGGGAGGTCAGCACTGGACTTAAAACAGCTTTAAAACCAGAGCTGTGTAGGATTATTTTGCTGAATGAAAACAGAAATATGTCAGAAAAGGTTCTTTGTATGAATTGATTTAAAAGATAGTGGGGAAGAAAAATGGGGCAGAATTCCTAATTATAAAATAAGGGTTTTAGTCAAAATGAGATAAGGTGCCAACTCTTGAGCTAGTAAGTAAATAGAGTCCTCACAGGACAGATGGCAAGCTCAGGTTCAAGCCTAGAGCACAGCTGCATTGCCATGCCTGTATTTATTTTCTAATACTGTTTTTTTTCCTCAGTCTTAAAAAAATAGTTTTGCCTTATTAGGAATAAAATATTACAAGTCTTGAAAATATTTCAGGTCAGCAAAACTGGCTCTGTTAACATTTGTTCTGCCATACACTACCCAAGAGCAGTCTCCTTGCTTCGACACTGGAGGACAGCATGTTTGGATCTTGCTGTCTCCTGCTTTTTACATCTGCTATGCTGTGAATGGAGTCAATGTCACCATGCTGGCCCTGATGGCCTTATTCCAGCCCAAGATTTCCTCATGCTGGAGGGAATTGCTTCAGCTGCTTTTATAGACCAACTTTAATTCCCCTTTCCTCTGCTACAGTTTACCAAAAGGGCATTGTGCAGAAATTTAATCTTACTTTTTTTTCATCTTCTTCCCAACAATGTAAACTCTTACTAATATGGCTTTGATACCCAAAGTAAAGGAGGCAACAGCTTGTGCATTCATCTTTAAACCAGGCTTTTATTGTAATTTATTTCCCCTAATCTTAATGCGAACTGAAATGTAACAGTACACACTGCACATCAAAACTCAGATCTAGATAAATTTCTTTCTGAAAGATTTAGTGAAGAGGGAAAGGATATTCAAAATATAGAACAGCCTGAATATAGTGCTGGAATAGGACATTCATTGGCTTTCAGCAGTGAACTCAGAAAATGTTCCTCCTGCAAAGAGAGATTGATGCTGAAAGTCTGCTAGAATAAGGTTCCCTCTGGATCAGCTTCTCACCATTTACAGTTTCTTTATGTTAAAGGCTATAATTCACAGATTTCTCTGCCTCTCACTACATGATTTTCCTAATTTGTGATTAATTTAGCGTTCAGTATACTGCCATCACTGCTATTTAAACAGTAGGTATGTTGCAATAAATGCTATTGCCTTGTCATCTCTGATTAACTCCACTGAGTTGAGTTACACCACCCCAGAACTAGACCAGAACAGCTGAACTGGGAACATATTCGGGTCTGACATCTAACAGATGTTTGATGGGAAAATTTCCAACATCTCTCATTTTTTTCTTAGAAAGCAGTTTAAAGAAAAAGCTAGTTTAACTCCAGTTTCTCAAGGCTTAGAATCTCTCACAATAACAAGCTTTAGGAATAACATGGGAATGAAAGAAAGCACAGTAATATAACAAGAGGGAATAACTGCTCTGCTTAAAATACAAACTATTTCACATGCTTATTCCTATCCATATTATATAGAATCTTTCCGCTGAAAGCATTCCAAGAATGTGCCATTTACTGCTAAATCAATGAACTCAAAGAGCATGGGAATGTAGTCTGAGATCCCAGAAGAATCCATCCAGATTGTGCTATCAACAACCTGCAATGCAGTGCAAGGTTAAGACCAAGCCTGGTACTTTGTACAAAGACGGGTGATTATTTTTTTTAAAGGCTACAAGTGCAGGCATTTTCAGAGTACCATTTGTGGCTGTTTGCCTTGGGAAAGTTAAGTAAAGTTGGAAAACAATGCTTTCTTAATGAATATATTTTACTTCCAATCTATATGCAAGTGTTTATTGCAAACAAATTGCTTGTAAGCTGCTCTAAAATAACCTTCTAAAAATAAGTAATTGAAGCTTACTCTAACACATGGCAGAAGTAGGAATTTTGCTGAGTTACTACATGCTCAGCTTTTTCATCCCATGCCTTGTCTAATGTTAAGACCACAGCTTCTGCGATAAATATGATTCTTGTATAAACACATTCTTTCCAACAATATTCATCTGGCTCTTTGCGTCTAAGAGGGTATGAAACGTTACAGAGCTCTCAGCACTTCATTCTCTCTCTCATTCAGCGAGCAAAAATAAATCTTTGCTTCTTCTGTTGGTATATAATATGCAGTGCCAGGAGCTGCAAAATCCTTCCCTTTTCTAGTAGTGTCTAGTGCACTCGAGAACTCGCAGCTAGCCACAAACCTGAAGAAATGTTAAACAAAGTTGCTACTGCATAACCACCTCCTCCTACATGAGCTCTTGGGATAGGTTTAATCCCCAGCTGCACTTGAAGAATACACTTGCTGAGATTAATGTGGCATCACAGCCTGACTGCTTGCGTAGTTTTGTTTAGAGCAGCGTCAGCATCCCTGCCGAGCCAGCCAACCAGCCTATTTGAAACACATCTCACCAGGGCAAGGAATCAGATTTTTTTTACATTGAATGCAGTGGAATTTCCAAAGGAGACTGGGGAGATCTTGACTGCTGTTGGTCTTTGAAAGAAGTCTTTATACATATAGGATGAAGTTTAGCTCCTCCTTTTTAGTTTGAGCTACATTTAGAGAGAAAGATGCAACACAATGCCTAGCTCCTGGATCCAGATGCTTACCCAACCATTTCCTTGCTGTGTATCAGGAGGAGACACAGGTTCTTTTTGTCTCGTTCTTCCCTTTCCTCTGCCCCATACTCTAGTGGGAGAGCACAAAGCTCTTGAGAATGCAGGAACACAGATTGTAGGGGCACTGGCACTGCAGGGCTGGCTGCAGGAATACCTAGAGTATACTTCAAATTAGACGCCATTCTAACGAAACAGCTGGAACCAAACAGGTACATGGAAGAGCAAAAGCAGAAATTCAGAACACTACCATTATTACACAGCTAGAATACTGGATTAATACTCTGCAGACGTGAGCAATTTGATTTTCAGCTCCACCATGTCTTTTGTTTAACACTTGCAAAGCTCTTACAGCTGCATCAGTGGGTAGCACCTCCTTTTTTCAAGTATCATGTTTCTTCATGTTCTGCAGTGGCAAAACTATCTTTTCTCATTATTTGCATTACTTTAGTGAGTAAAGTCCCCTTTTCAGATTAGAACCAAATTTCTGTGTGAATAATGATGACAGTAGAATAGCTGCAATTCAGTCCATTGTACTAATTTCTAACTGTTTGTTAAAGAATTCCATGTTTATCTTTTTGATTATTTCAAATTAGAAAGAAAAATTCACTAGGACTACTTGCATGAAATTTCTTCACAATTACTAATTGTGAGAGTGATTTGTTCAGTAAAAGCTTGGGTCTTGCACACACACACACACACATGAACAGGCACGCACGTACTTGGAAAGCTCTCCATGCCTAGCATATAGATATCCATTTCTGTAGAGGAGGGGAACCACAGTTCTTCTACATTTGCTCATCATCACCATCATCCTTATTGTGTGCCTGCTGAGCTTCACTCTCTGGAGGTCCACCTCCAGGGAGAGAAATGTGATATGGGCAGTTTTCTGTATTTAGACCTGAGAACAACTGAGAAACCCCAATGTCGGCTGCACGGAGCAGCTTTTCTCTCTACTGCCAAGTCTACATCAGCCTTGAGAATTCATGCTCCGCATAGCAAAGGGATATGTTTCTTTATCATCTGAGTTGGTTTATTCACCACTGGCATTTGCAGAGCACATAACTAATGCTGTGACAAGGCAGTGTACAGATGAAAGCCAGAACCTGATCCCCCAAAGCATCCTTTCCAGAGCTACATTACTCCAACTGTAATACAGCACTTCACACAAAACCAAGGCTATGTATTTTTTTATTTAGTAAGAATAATATATGTTTATGGCTAAGCTCTCCACCAGTGTCTTTCTGACACATGGAACTAACTAAAAAAAACCAAAACCTTTTCCTGTTTCTTTGTCTGTGTATATCGACATGTGCCAAAAGGAAGCATGTTTGGACACTATTATGCAGCTTGCTGAGAAGCTATCTTAAACATGAGGTTTCTTCTTTCCTACTGGCCATTATGGTTTCTTATCTCAGGCATTCAAAATATTTGCTAATTGCTCTCCTTTCTGTTTTGGAATTTTTTTTGTGGGTATTTTTTGGGGGGGGAGGGCGGACTTTTTGTTGTTTTGCAAAGTAGTTGCTATGAAAATAATAACAACTTGTGGACAGGAACATTTCTGTCCATATTTTTAATCCTGAAAGGCCCTGTATTTATTTTGTAGGAATCTCAACATTTCTCTGGGGATATCCTTGTAGAAAGCAGGTTGAATTTTGCTGTGAGACTGAAATGCTGGTGAAATAAAAAGACTGAGTAAGTCTTTGTGACTAATTGCTACCAGGAGTTATACTGCAGCCTGATCCATAACCATTAAAACAAGTAGAAAATAGACCCCCATCTATCTTAGATTATATAAGGTATATTATATATAAGCATAAAGGCTTCAACTATTTTTAATTGCAAGATCTAGTTCTCCTTTATCTCTTATTTTGCTCTAGCCTTAAGGAAAATACAAACATATTCAAATATGCTTGTTATAACACATTTAGGGTGCTTTTCAGATATATCATGCCCACAAAGTTGCTAATGTGGATATAAGGGGAGAGAAAAAGAGGAATGACCTGTATATGGGAACAAGATTGACAAGAATTGTGCAGCATTGTGCTCTAGCTGGCACTAGCATTGCTCTGCTAATGCACAGCTGGAATTCACAACCAAAACATGGAGATGGAGTTGTTGTTTCTTTTAAAAAGAGGTAGATGGTATCAAAATCAACCTCTAAAATATCCCAACAGAAACATCTTTCCATCTGCTGCTATAGTTTCTTTATCCTGAAATTGTTCTGTGGAATTTCCTGTTTACTCTCAATCTCCTAATTTATAGATCATGTCCTTCAACACCAATGGTAGAGTTTATGTAATTCCCATTCACTGAATTCCTTCATTATGTTCTTTTAGAAAAAACTGGGTCATTATCTTAATGTGCGCAAGTTCAGGAGGTTTAACATTTTTCTACCAGCTACAACTTAATTGCAAGTTTGAGCCTTATACTGACAATTGCCTAACTGAAAAAAGAATATTAAATTCAAACCACTGGACTAAAATCTACAGTCTATCCTACAGAGTGACTCCAGCATTGCTTTTGAATTTTCTCATTTTATTGGCGCTTCCAGTATGTATTAGTTCTGCCTGAAACACCAACAAAATATAACATCTCCTATTCAGTTACCTGAAGAATCCTTCTCTGCATCACTTTTATGGCTGATCTTGAAGTACAGGACCAGCCTGGAGCATCATCAGTGTGACAACTGAGACAGCTAGAGGTGACCAACTCAGAAGGGAGGAGTTTGTGAGTACTTCTGCAATGAATTTTCCTTTCAAGGAGTTGGTAGGATAGGCAGCCTTTCCATAGGGCAAACGGTGGGGCTCAGCACTCAGCACTGGCTATACAGATGCTACTTAAGCAGCAGAGAGCAGGATTCATCTCTTCTAACACCCTCCCTTTTTCTCCAGCCACACTTCTCTTACAGAAAGGTCTTTACAGAAAAGGACAGGCACAGAAACTCTGCCTGTGCTGTCCTTCCTAGGCAGTGCTTAAAGAGGAGGATGGATGAATCACTTTTTCCATCTCACAAAAGCATGCACTTCCATCCTCAGCCCATCCAGTGCCAGCAGCCTTCCTGCAGCCTGGGAAAACCAAGGAAGAGAGCAAGCACTGGATCTTGGTGCACACCACTGTTTCTGTCACTCAGGAAATCTTACAAAATCCATTCACAGAGTGGCTTTGGAAAATTGTGATTCAGTTTATTTACTAAAATAAGGTTTATTTTGCTAAGTCCTCCATGCATTTTTAAGTGGTTTGTTGAAAATCTTCCAAAGGTTGACTCGGGAACCAAATTAATTTTAACTTAGCAGAAACCTTCTTTTAACCAAGTACATAAGAAGCAAAGGCCATTTGCTGTTGACTGGCCAAACTCAAGATGTGATTAAATAATCCTCATGCTCCTTTGTCCCAACTCTTCCACCTTCTCCCCAGAAGTAACAAGGCAGGAAAGGCCCCTTCATTCCTCTACTGACACCACTGGGAGAGGGATGGATGCTCAGTGCCCACAGCGAGAGCAGCTGAGGTGGCACTGAGCCACCTATTTAAACAGCACTTTGGCTGCACACAGTAAGTGAGCTGGGCATTGTTATACCTCACAGGCTAACCTGGCCCTCAGACAAACAAAACATTACATTGACAATACTCCAATTCCCTCTATTTCCAGCAACTTTATTCAGAGTGGGAGAGGAACGCCAACATGACGACCTGCTCCATGACAGCTTACTGAGGATCATGTCCACACATAAACACTGACACAGAACAGCTTTAAGATACCTTCCCCTTGTGCAGCCCTGAGCCCTGCTGCATTTGGAATGGTTTCCTTTACTGCCCAACTCATTGTTCCCTCCTGCTCCCGTTGCTCATCTCCTCCTCTTCTGGCCTTAGTCCCAGCCATCTACTGCCAGCTCCTAGACAAATCACATCCACAAACTTCCTCCTTCTGTCTCCTTCCCACTGTCCACTCCCACAATCTCCTGAAGTATCTTCACCAATTAGCCACCTGGCAAGAACAGCATCTTCAAGGTCATTAGGTGAACATTCCTGGACAGAAAAGCACCAGTTAAAAAAGAAGGGTGGGGTTGGCATGGAATAGCCAGGGAGAAAAAGAAAAACAGACATGCAATGAAAATACAGTAGGAAAGCAATGTACAGACTTGGAAAATTCCATGCCTGGTAGTATGGATGGCCAGCTGAGTTTCAGTGAACCTTAGAGTGAATAAAACATCCTGCCTTACTTCTACTCCATAACCTGGTCTTCAACAAGAGTACGAAAGAAAACAAGAAGAAAGTGGCTGGAGTACTTTGATAAAATTTTTATGGGCTGCGAGATGCTCTAAAATTCATCACTAAAAGGATCCAGAAACACAAAGAGCTAATCTGAGGGCTTGCATTTTTTTGTTTCAGCAGAAGAAAGTATAAACGAGACCAAAATCAAACACAGCTCATTTTCAGAAGACACAGGGTGGTAATAAGCAGTTGTGTTTTGTAAGAATAAGCCATCAAGAAGAAGAATGCATCCTACTTTGACTTTTTTCTAAACATGGATTTGAGGTCGATAAAGGCGAATGAGCTCACCTCCCAGTAGAGATAAAATTCCACTCATACAACTGATTAGCTATAAGACAGTCCTCATACTAAAACTATTCCAATCAACCCCTCCTCCCAAAACCTTCCCACAACCCCCCCAATGCCACCCACAGTTCTCAGTGCGTTGGAAAAGTAGCTGCTGACAAATGGGAGTGCTGTCCATCTACTGAGTTTTCCAAGTGTTATGTTTTGGCTATTTATTGGCACAGTTACATTGCAAATTAACTTCTCACTCACTGATATGTTCCAGCAAAATTTGACCTAAGCAAAGCATACCCAGTAATTTTGGCCAAATTGGCAAGGGATGATGAAGATTCCTGTTATTTTTACTTTGTTTTGACTGGCTTTGAAAAGGCAGTCCTAAACAGGCTTTTCTCACTTTCTGGAGCCTTAGGGAGCCAAGGAGGTATCGTACTGTACATGTAGAAGCTATTGTGTGTCCACACAGTGCTGTCCATTACAGGCTGCCACTTGTACCTCCTCACTCTGATTTAACACTCAGATATGAAAATAAAATGTACTGTTGTGCAAGCATTCCTTCCAAACTTTGATAAGGGAAATGATATTAAAACCCAAAGGGACACACACAGATTTCCACAACTCCTGGTGAATGCCACATTGTTCTCATGCTCCCCACCTTTTACCAACTAGAGACTCAAGTTCCTACCACTTTTCTAGAAATATTCAGAGCCTCCTAGATGGTGAGTTTTTGACTGGAAACAGATGCAATCTTTTAGTGATGGGAGAAAAGAAGTGTCATGCAGACTGACAATCTGTTCAGTATTTTTTGCAGACATAGTCCGTGGAATAATTCTCCACCTCCTCAGGAAGCTACACCTTACATCCTGTAGGTGTAGCTTCCACCAATAAGAATCACTTGGCAGTAAATGTTGCATTAAATATTGAACTGCAATATTCAGCTATATACACATTCATCCAACAGATTCAAATGTGAAGACATGCCACAGCAACAACAAAAGTTAAGAAGAAAATTACAATTGTCTCAAAGAATAATAGAAAAGTTTGGTTGGAAGGAACCTTTTAAAGGTCATCTAGTCCAACCCCCAATGACCCCTCCAATAACCTTTCTTGCCTCTGAGATTTTGAAAATTATAGACAAGCATAAGACACATGAAATAATCCCTATCCTCTTCTCAGCATTGATAGGCTTGTGGTCAGATGGTCTAAGTTCAGTTCTGGACACTGCATCTGAACAGTCAAGAGGAAAACAATAAACAATGGTCAGCAACACAAGAAACTTTACCTACAAGTAATAAATTAATGAGTCAGCTCTCCCTAGACTGCAGCAGCAAAGACAAAGTGGAGTATAATAGCACAGATACCAGCACAGGAACTTCAGATATGCTGACAAGCTTGCTCTGGACTGTGGAATCTCCATCATTGCAGGTCTTTAGGGGACAGTTAGATATATCTGTGTTGGCAACAGTAGAAGAAATGGCATATCTGACAGTTTACTGGGATGTAAACAAGGAAAAAAAGCCCTGTCAAATCTAGTAAATGCTTATTAGTCGTACTATGTACAGAGTGTCCAAGAGATGAAGGCCTCTGTGTCAGAGACACTTCTATGCACACTGAGTAACAGTTTACAGAGCATGCACTGCAAAGAAACAAGAGGGCTGAAGGAAGGAGTTGGTGATATTTTCTTTACTAGGGTTGAGAACCTCAACCACAGTGGTATCATCCAAAAGACAAGAACCTAGTTTGCAAAAATAGTCAGTACCAAATTCTGGCTCCAAGCTCCCTTAGGTGCCTTCAACTCCCACTTAGCTATTTAGTAAATAAGTATGATGACCAAAAATCAGCACACGATGGATGTAACTCCTTGTCAATCACTTCGAAAATCTGTTTTACTAAGGAGAACTGAGCTCTTGGGAGCTTAACCTTACATGACTTCCCTTCCAATACATCATGAGCCCGTGACTAAGCCAAGAGAGGAAGCAATGTCTCTTAAGAGCCTAAGGCTACAAGCAGGAGAGCTTGCCTGGAGGTTGCAGTACCTCCAGCACCTCATTTCTGCTCTGTCCCTGGCTGTGGGCACAGGTGGGACACCCGTGCAGTAGCGACTGAACGATCAGAAGTGCATACAGCTGGGCTGGCTGAGCTCAGGGCTGCTTCACTGCAGTTGGGTGAACTGTGAGCTGTGGGATCAGCTGCTGCCTCCTGAGCTGCCAGCCAGTTCACCTCAGGAGCATAATCTACTGATCATAACAGGGAAACACTTTTTGCTTTTGTTTTTTTTGGTAGTAGCTCCTCACATACTCCTGTATTTTGCAAAACTGATACTGAGGTTTTCTCCTGACAAACAATGTATGTATTGAAGCACCTCGTGTCTGAACAGGTCTGAGACCTTCAGAATGTAAAAAGTGCTCTTCTAGTAATAAAAGGTAGTACTCATATGTTGTCTGAAGATGATACAGGAATCTAATCTCTTTGGGGAAAAAAACCCAAGCCTGTTTTGAAATCAGCATTTCTGATTTTGTTTGTTGGGCAAATATCACTCTAAAGATGAACTGGTACACTGTACTAATGACTGCTTTTCACCCTGTGTATTCTTGATTTACACACTTTATTAAAAAAATTAAAATTGCTTGATGCTAATAAACTTTGGTTGTTAGGATTTTTTTGTTTCTTCATTTTTTGTTGTTGTTGTTTTGTTTTCTTTGTTCTTCATTTTGACACGTACAATCTAATTGACTAAATAGATTGTAATTAGTCAATTAGATAGATCCATCTAAAAGGAATGGCAAATGAGATCTAGATGAAATCTAGTGGAAACCATGGGTGAGATGTCCAGCTGATACGAACTGCGGTAGTTCCATTTTCTTCCTGAAGCTGATGCTGATAGTTAGCAATTTTTCTGTGAGGACATCTGACTACTGTCTACTGTCATCAGAGAGGCTTCAGAAGAAACGTGTGGGCAAAGGAATGGGAATGGCAGATAAACTACCTACAGGACATCTGACTACCACTGGTCTAAAAAAGAGGAATGACACAGTGCAATGACAGATCAGAGAGCATTTCACTTTTTTCCCCACCCCAGGCCTTCATCAGTTTTTCTCCAGACCACAGGGAAACTACCAACAGCTACCTGTACACCCAAGTCTCACTTCAAGATCCTGAGTGGATGTCAGAAGCCTTAAGTTTGGTGGCTGCTTCTCAGTTCAGGAGTGAATTCAGCAGAGGTGAAGGTGGACTGTATAGAAAAGGTTTCATGCAAAAGTTATACCGAATGCACCTGAGTTTTGGGGCTTTTCACTTAAGAAATCAGAGCAGTCAGTTTTAGCCTACAGGAGGAGCATGAGCTTAAGTCCACAGTAACATGGAACATCTTTCTTTTCACACTTTTTCTCAGTATAAGTTCTTGTTCAGTCGCACTGCACTGTGTACCCTAAAATCTGAAGAAAATCTGCCCTATTTTTGACCTGGGAGACTATAAATAAATGCAGATAATAGCAGACAACTGCATATTTTTACATATATTACATGAAATTATACCAATATTCTTCCTCGCTGAAGCGACTTTTTCCCTTAAGCTCTTGAGACCTTTGTGCTTACTGAAAATGGCTGTGTGTGTGTGGCACTTTAATGTAATGACACAATCTGTAAGTACAATAGTCCAAGTTAAATAACGCTTCCTCACAAAGTTTCAGGCACACAACTAAGGAGTTAAGTAGTTTCCATGTTTGTTTTTCCTGGATCCTGTTCTGAGACTATCTTCCATAGCTGGAAAAGGTCAACATCCTACCATTAATACAACATTATTCCCACAAGTTTCTACAACAAAAAAACTTTTCATAAACAAAAGCCATTTTTTAATGTGGTGCATCAAGAGCCATGTTTACTTGCACTGTTATTTTGCCAGTACCTTATGGTTTAGAAAAGATAAGGCTATTAACAGAATTTAAAATACATATTTTTTGATCTTATTCCACATTGGGAATGAAAGAAAACGTTACTAAACTGTCCTCCCAACTTCCTCTCTTGAGAGGTCAGATAACTTGGCAATCTATCACTTCAGAAAAAGAAAGTATACATATGTGTATTTGAAGGAGCCAAGACATGTAAAAAAAATTATATACAATCATTCAAGATTTTCTGAACTTTGCTCTGAAAATAAATAATGCTGACATTAAGAAACCAGTTTGAAGTACTTTATAGTTACTAAAGTAAAGCCTCACAAATCTTCTCATAATCAAAATGCTCAGAGGAACTTCTCTGCTTTGACTTAACTCTCTTTGTTCCTATGCACTGGTTGGCAAACATGGTTCATCTGGGAAATGCACATACATTTATAGTATTTCCATTTGTCAGCTTTCTGTAAAACTTCAAGAGTGTTCACAAAAGCAGTACCAAAAAACTTGCATGACATCTGGCTAAAATGTAAAAGGAAAAAAAAACACTGAAGAGATGTGAGTTTTGTTTGTTTGAGTTTTTTTCCTTCACATATAGTTTCTAACTGCAGCACCTGTTTGGATTGCTCATTTGTTTTCAATGCATATGATTCACATCCCTTCTTTCCACAGAAACAAATGCACAAAACTGCAATGTACAATCCAGAACATGGGATCCCAGTGTTTCTTCTCTTTGAACTTCAAATCCAAAGTGGAAAGAATGTATTGGAATTGTGGTATCCAAATAAGAAGGTGCAGTGCATGGAATTAAATATGTGATAATCTTGAACTGTGAAACATGTAAATTGTTATTATCTGTAATCTACTTGAATGTGCCTCTTCCCTATACCATGGCTTCCCAGGGCAATCATCGAGCTGGTGCATGCTATCAGTTACCAGTTTTAGATGAGAAATGCTCCTGCTGAGTTTTCTGACATGAGGGTACACACAGAAACCTGAAGAGCTGAGGCACTCTGTCAGCCTCCTGCACTGCCCACACTGTCTGTCAGTGCTGGGTCACGGTATAGGTCTGCCTTGAACTCTGGGTGCATCTCCTGGGGACCTCTTTCTTTGAAGGGTTCTGTCTCCTCCTCTACTCCACTAAGGAAAAGGATTTTGTGTCAGGGCAGCAACTTTTGACCTTTGCCTGACACTTGAGCAAGTTACCTTTGTTTCTTTGACCAAGAAACCTTTGTAAAGTTTCATACACTCAGCAAAGCTTTTCATTTTCAGCGGCTGAAATGTGAGAAGATCCCACATTTCCTTTGGAGTTTGCCCAAACTCTCAGAGCTCCTTTTCAGGACCAGGCTCTGGGAACACAGAGCATCCCACATGTGTGTGTGTGTGTGTCTGTGGTGTACCTCTGATGACCATTTGCATGGAGCAGCATCAGCCTCACAGACACCTGAGTGGGAGCCCACTCCCCAAAGCTGAGGAACTTTCAGGGAATCATTTCTGCAGCTCTCCTTCCAAACCAACCTGGGACAGATATGGAAGCTGAGAGCCAGCTCCCTGTCCCTCCTCAACAAGCATTCAGGCAGCGTGGAGCATACAGGGACACACCAGGCTGGATGAAGAGGTTGGTGGAGGCTGGCAGCTGGAGGTGTCTCAGAAACCAGAAGCAAGGTTTCTTTTCATTACAAAAAAATGATTGGGAATGAGAGTCAGAGAGGAAAGATGGGCCCTGGTGGCCCAGGATGAAGTACCAGCACAAGAAGGGGCTGTGTTTTTGAAAATAAATGAACGAAGGTGTGCAATGGGTAGAAGAGGGACTTTAGGGTCAGATGGATGTAGATATAGTTCCAGTACAGAATAATGCATAAAGGGAAAAACAGTTGAAATAGTTGTAATTTTAAACATCTTTTTATACCTGATTCTGGATTACACAAGAGATGTATTACACAGGATTAATGACTGGACAAGCAGGTCAGGATTTTGTAAGTGAATTTCTGCTTCTATCCATGAGCAAGTCAGCAGTACCAGGGTGCTGCTGACTGCTGCCTCTTCTGAGGGAAGTGAGGAGAGCAGGTGAAGAATAGGTGGTGACTGCAACTTTGGTTGAAATATAGTAAGTCAAATCATAGGAGTAAGATGAAGTAAATTCCCTTTGAGAAGTTTTCACAAATCTGTTTAAATTTCTGATTTCTGTATTTGTTTAGCTTTCACCCAAGGAAAGAGTTTTATTTAGAGTTCTCCATTAAAAGAGCCCCATCAAAAACTCAGGTAACCCATAGCTCAACCATTTTCAATATCAAGAGAAACTGCTTTCACATCCTAAAGATTTGGGCTAAAACCTTGGAAGAAAAAGTGCAAGGCGGCTATCCCTAGTACATCACCTAGCTGAGACACGTAATACCCCAACCAAAGGGAGAGGAGCAGAACACAGAAAATAGTCTTGTAATATAGGGATAAAAGTAACAGTATTCTGAAGTAGTTACAGGAATTCACTCAGCTGCACATAACAGAAAGTAAATGTGCAGTTCATATTACTCAAGCTCCACATTCACCAGCCACAAAGCAGTAAAAATACATCTCACACTGACAGCAACAAAGGAGATGACATCACTTCAGAGACATATCTGACTCTGGCTGTAAGAGAATCTGGAGGAGCACAAGTGTCAGGCTAAAAGCTGGTAAGAGCCAACAGAGCATTACAAGCACCATGGCATCACACAAAGGCACATGCTCTGGACATAGACTAAACTGGCCCCAGTTTCAGGGTGATAAACAAAGCAGGGGATTGTTTCACAGCCCCATCAGAATTTATTCTTAGCAATTTCATCTGCCTGAATATTCAGAAGTCAGATAGGAAGTAAATGAAATTCATCAGTCATCAGCTGGCTGATGCTCCTGCATCCTGGAGTGTTTACGGGTTGCACAACATTTCCTCTCCCAGGAAAAGAAATACTTGTTTCAAGCATGAAATGCTTTTTCTTCAGTCACTACTTCTTAACATCAGTTTCTTGCTGAGGTTTTCTTTCCTTTGTCTCTGCTTACCTCATGACACTTTTGTATCTAAATATTAGTGTTTTGTTTGAAAGACTTGCCTTTTGTTTGGTTTACATATCACTATGTACACTCCTACAATTTTTCTTTTTGACTACCATCCTCTCCTCCTTCCAGCCCATCCTAACCAACTCAAGGAAACTTCTGCTTGCTCTGTGATTACACCAAAAGCTTTGTGCCCAGGGAAGGAGGCACTTCTAAGAAGGAAATCTCAATAATATTTTGCTTCGGAGAGTAGTAGATTAATATCTCCAGACAATTTTATCTCAATTCTCCCCTGACAGTCAAATTTTAAGCAAAGACGGCTATTTCCTATTTCCATTACAAGAAACTGAAAGGTTCTCACAGAGACTAAGCTGGAAGCTTAAGCATTTCCCTCCTGGACCCTCTGGAATGTCTTCGTTACTGCTGCAGTTTTGATTTAAAACACCTGGGTCTTCCCCGGTCAAACACAATGTAATTTGCCTGTGATGCTTCTGCTTTCTTACAAAACACACTTGAGCCTCTCATGAATTCTTAGATGCTTAGTTAGGTCTTAAAAAGCCAAAGCTTACTTGACAAATTTCAGTTCTGAAAGCTAATCAGAAAGCAGCTAGAATATGTGATCAAACTAGAATAGTCTTTTTGCAGGACTTCAACCAAATTGTGTCTGGTGGCAATAGCTGCAGTCTATTTGGCAAGCATAAGGCTGGGGTGGGGTACATCCCACAACTTACCCATCCACAACCTGCAGCTAAAGGGATTAATTTGTAACATGTGCACAAATGGGATCATGTACTTGCTTAAAGACAGAGGTTAACTGACAGAGGTTACAAGACCCTAGGAATTACTAGATTTTGTAAAGAGGGAATTTTAAGGAAGTTTTTCTTTGAACTAAATAGCTAGTTAAGGGATAAGTTAAAGTTTGACCTGTATTTCACTTCATGACAAGAACAGATTATAATATTTGAGACAACATGAGCTGAACAATCTTTTTTCTGAAAACAGTGGTAAATGTTTGAATAAACAAACTGCAGGACTAGATGAACAATTATAAACTGATACCAGGCATTGAATTTCATTATGGGAATGCTCTGAACTGAACTGAAAATGAAATAGTACTCCACTGGGTATGGGTAACAGCTCTGCAGCCTCTAACTGAAGACACTTCCTGAGATCTTCAACAAAATCTGATTTAGAGAATTGGGAATATAAAAAAAAAATACAGTATCAAAGATCTCTTCCTGAAGCAAAGGATTCACAAGTGGCTGCAAGAGTGTTCCAGTGACTGTAAATACATGACAGAGAAGTATATTTATCCCACAAAAATGAAAAGGACTCCTGTTGATTTAGTACACAGAGGCAGGAAAACATCTAGCTTTACAATTATGCCTCATTGCAAGGAGGGTTTATTTAGCCAGTTGGCGTTCTGATTTACACCATACAAAGCATCTTTGAAGTCACTTAAGTTACACAACACACATTAATCAGGACAATTCTCTGTCTAGGACTAAGAATAGGTAGAGAAGGAAAATCCTTACAGGGAAAAAGCAGAACACAATGTCTGTGAGGGAAAGAGTAAACAACAGCCTAAACTGCAGCTGTGTAAATGCACCATGCCACAGCCTCGGCTGACAATATGATGTGTATATTTATTTATACCAGAGTGTTTGGGCTTTTATAAAAAAAGTATGCTTACTGAGAATGGTATTTAGTGTGTATTTAGTTTTGGTAAACATGAGGGGCCAAACTGCCATGCTTAGGCAAGAGATGCTGAAATTATATAGAGGATTTTTGCTGATTAAATGTATAGATGACTGATACAATTAGCATTGTACAGCAGAAACTATTATGTAATAAAACTATTACTGTGGCAGCAATGTACAGCCATCTTTGATGGCTATAAATGTACTTTGCCAGGACTGGACACGCTGCAGAGGGAGATGCAGGGGGCAGGAGGGTCTCCATTCCCTGAGGGGGAGCACCCTCTGCATGTTTCTTGTTCTGCACACCATATACCACAGTGGGGCACGGGCTGAAGTGTCCTGCTGAGTTCTCAGCATTGGCACCTTGGAGCAGTGTCAGGGTCACTTGCAGGGGTAGCCCAGGGAAACTCTGTTTCTTCCCATGGGTGCTTCCTCATGAAGCAACCTGATCTTCTTGCCTTGGTGGTAGTCATGGATCCAGACCAGCCCCAACAGACCTGTTCTCCACTTCCCATGTATCTGGAATAGCCCAGGCATCTTTAGAGGTATGACACAGAAGGATGTTGGCAGGAGAAGCAAGCCTGTTCTCCAGTTCACTTGACTAAGGCTACCACTGCAGATCAGGCCCCAGAAATCTGGGGGGGTGGGGGGGTGGGGGGGTGGTAGGATGTGGCCATCAACTTCTCTAATTTTAATGCTGTTGTTTAACCGCATAATCTGACTTCTTCCATTTTACATTTGTATTTCATAGCACATCTGCAGTACTTGAGAGTTCACTGCATGGATGTTTCAAACCACACCATAGGATCCTGGCAGTTACACATGACTTCAGCGATTTTATATACATATATCTGACGTACAGAGGAAGTAATTAAACCATATGGACCTCTCCTATACAGTAGGAAGCACAACACAGAGCTTCTCACTAGATTTATTATAACCTTATGTCATTTAGCGAAACCAACTCTGCAACTGTCTGGAGGAGGGAATCCAGCTGAGGAGAGGGAGGATCTGTATGGGGAGCTGTGGCTCGGGCAATCCTGAGCAGTTTCACGTGCCTGCAGCTGCACAGGGCAAGAGACCTCACTGGCAGCACCAGGTACGAGGCAGTGGAGCACAAACTCCGCAGTTTCGTTTGTGAGGTCTCGTAACAACAAGAAAAACAAATGGCTACACATTCACCTCTGCCTCTGCTCCAGTGGCAGGGGCTAAGGATGAGGAGCTGCAGGGGACAGCAACAGTAACATCCTTCTCACACAGGGAACCCACCCCTGTCCTACAGCCTCGCTCTCTGAGGAGGGGTTGAAGGACAAGATTGGGCTCATGCAACCTAGCTTGTCCTGTCTACAGGACTGTAATGGAAAGGGGGTTAGTCTCACAGTGGTAAGGGATACTCTGCAGCAGCAGCACAGTCATATTTGAACTGAAGAGTTTCCTGTGGAAAAAAACATTTTATCCATAAATCTGCATGCCAGTGCATACCTTCATTAAGTACTAGAATAAGGAATATATATGGGTCCAACACCCACAGCGTCTTGTGGTGCCTTTGAGACCTTTGCTGCTGGAGACCCTGTCCACTGGAAAGAAGCTGTCACTGTGCCCCTTCACATGATGCTACCTCTGCCACAAACCTGGAAGTGTTAGCAATGCTTTTGGCACTGTACAAGGAGCCACATGCGAACAGCTCCTGCCCAAGGAGCTCATATCCTAACACAGACAAGCCCAGACAGCTGCAAAGACCATGGCATCCTACATTACAGGAGGGAGACCTCATCTCAAAACCAGCTTCCTTCATTCCTCTTCCAGGCTATCAAGACAGGAAGTCCCTCGTAGGAAGCCTTTAACAGATAAATGGTGGTGAAATAGAAAAGATGTTGCTTGCTTGAGAGTAGATAACAGAAAGTTCATCAAAGAAAGAGAAAAGCAGGGGGTCTAGAAACTGACAAAAGGTGATTTATAGAGAAAAAGGGGTATTTGGATCAGAAGAAATAATACGGACATATCCAAGTCTTTATTTGACTGGACAGAAAGACTATACAAGTTGCCATACACTGAATGGAGTGAAACAATTTGTACTGGGGAGGACACCAAGTACAACTTTCTTTTTTGCTCTTACACCTACGTTAGACTTTGCCAACAATCTTGGAGACAACTAAGCCTGCTTTAAACAATTTTATAAGGGCTAGTAGCATATCTCCAATCAGTGATACTGTATTTACAAAAATTAGTTTTGCTAAGTAATAAGATAAGCAATAGGTAGACAGAATTTCACTGAACAACCATGACCCATGCTGAAAAAAAAACAAACCAAAGCCACAAAAAACCCCAAAGTACTTTTCTTTGCTAGGCATCTAGGATAGCAGTAGACAGAAAGGAATTTTACAGACTAATACAGCCTTTTCATAGAAAAATTATTTTAGCCTGTAGAGAAAAAATGCTGCACAGATGCTTTATTTGTTTGGGCTTGCAGCTTTATTCATTGCCTAGAGCTGTTCTCTGTGCCTAAAACACAGACTTCTATCCTTTGAGATCTTCTTTCTGCATGCTCCCAAAGTTCATATCTAATGGTCAATATAATATATTTTAACATCTGTCATCCTTTTCCAGATACATGCAATGGAAACACTCAGGTATACTTCAACAGTCTGGTTCATTATGCAAAGATACTGAAGATGATTTGGAAATCTTATGTACTAACTGAGGTTAATAAAGAACATTTATTTTCTTAAGTGTCAGTAAGAAAATGCTGAGAACAGGCTCAGTCTGCCTCGGCAGATACTGTTTGAGATGACAGCCTGCCCATTCCCACATTCCTGGTCTCTCCAGGTCAGACTCAAAGGATTCCACTAATAGTTTGGTACTTAGCAAAGCAGACAAAAGGAAAATGGGTCAATGTTACTTGCTCCCATGTGACAAAAATACAGAAAATAGAAACAAGCACCATTTGAGAAATTTGTAAAGCCTCAGACATATGTCATGAGAAACATTTACAATCTCTGGAGTATAATTTAAGTGCTAAAGGATGACCTGGATTATCCCTCTTGGATGCCTGTGTGAACTACCCAGTCACAGAGTAAAACCATCATCCACCCGCTGCTCTATCTTTAAACTCCTTCTCACAGTAAGCAGAAATCGCAAAACTTGGCTTAAAGCACAAATAATACTTTTGTGCAGTGGTTGAACTGACTGCTAGAAGTCAAAGCCTGAAGGTCTAACCAAATGGATGACACATTTTTCCAAAAACAATCCTGACAGTGCATTTTATTTCCTTAATGAAGTGTAATTCATATGTGAAAACCAAACAAAAAGATCAATGATACAGAATCACAGAATATTCTGAGTTGGAAGGGACCCATAAGGATCATCCAGGCCAACTCTTAAGTGAACGGGGATCAAACCCTTGGCACTATGAGCACCCTGTGGTGGGAAACTTCTACCCAACTGAGCTGACATCCATCCATCCATCCATCCATCCATCCATCCATCCATCCATCCATCCATCCATCCATCCATCCATCCATCCATCCATCCATCCATCCATCCATCCATCCATCCATCCATCCATCCATCCATCCATCCATCCATCCAGGAGGATGTGCTGTGCTATGCAGTCACTATTGACTCGAATGAGTGGAAAGGTGACAGGTGAGCACTCATGACATTCCCTAACTTCAGATACTTATTTTCTAAATAAGGTAAAATGTACTTGCAGGATTTCATAGGAAGACAGGAAGGATAAAAAAAAAAAAAGCCATTCAAGAAAAAAGGTATGGGAATATTTTCAAATGGTTGTGAATTGCATCCAAAGGATTCTTATCTCAGCATTGGCTATAATCACCAAAGTTAACTTTGCACTATTCATTTCCAGCAAGTTTCTTTTCTATTAGTTCTTCACTAGAGTTAACTTTTCTAGAGTTAAATTTTAAGTCTTGCTTTATTTTCTGAAATAAAATGGTTCTTGATTCCTTACCGTGATTTCCCTTGCATTTTCTCTCCATCTCTCATTCAAATTTGTGAAATGCAGATGTTCAAATAAACTCTTAAAAATGCTGCCCTCAAAATAAATTCCTGAAATATCAGTGAAACACCTTCTCGACTTATTAGCAAACTGCCATAAGATTTGCTTTTTCAATGAGTGTAACAAGTCCATAAATCAACAGATCACATAGGTAATGCAAAAGGCATCAGATGGTGCCATTTCAAACAGAAGAGCTGAATCTACAATGCAAATAGTTAACCCAGCATATTGACTTCGGTCATAAGTTTGTTTAAACTGCAACCTTGGTATTAATTTTGACTGATGACACTGATTCTTGAGCTTTGTCCAATGCTGCTGAATTGTTTTCTCATTACACCAGCTGAGATTGCAAATGTTTCTGATACAAGGTTGGAGAAGTATCTGCACAGGTCTAACCTTGGGCTTTAGATGGAAGGTGCAGTATCTGCATGACTGCTACATACCTTGCACTTATATTGCTGGAGATAACATGTCAATCCAAGGAAATTTAAAATTATTAAACTGAAAATGCAAATAAAAAGGTGAATGTGTCCTTTTGACTACCTTTAATTTAAGTATCATTCTTCCTTCCTTCTGTACAATTCTGTACAGTTGATTTGAAAAGGCTTTGAAGGAATTTTGCTTTCAGGGTTGGAGCAAAAGGCAGGGAGTGCAAATTGTTACCATGGGATGGGCTTAAAGAAACTTCTGCTCCTTTGGATTACAAATAAATTCAATTTCTATACATAATCAAACAGTGTTTCATATGTGGTTGAAATAGAAATGTTCTGCAAAAGGGCAAAAGGGTAACAAGTAGTGAAAAAATAATTTTTAGTCAATATGCATATTTTGTTTGATTTGAAAGAAGGTCTCTATTTGAGTTTATTTTATCTTTTAAATATTCTTTACAATGTTCTGAACACTTACAAATGAAAATGTGATTTCTGTATGAATGTTTAATTGCACTCCTGTGTGTACTGAAACAAAACACCCTGCTTTGCTTTTTAATATATCTTGCTTTTTTTAATTTCAAACAAATTCTGAGGAAGACCTTTCACTGCTTCCCAAATCTCAGATTTTGTGTAAAATACATACATGGGAAGTGGAGCTTCTTGCTCATGGGAAAGTTATCTAATCTCCATTCACCAGTTCAAAAAGATCTCTGATGTTGATTAAACATGTATAAACAGAGCTTAGAAAAAAAAAAAGGAAACATGCATATTTCACTCCAAAAAATGTCAAGACAAATGTACCAAAGGACAGCAATTAGCAAACAACATAACTACCCCACTACATGGTTGATTAATTGTCAATGTAGCCCAGGTAAAGCAATGTTCATTAAATAAAACATTAGGTCATAAAGTAGGAATCAAGTTTCAGACTGACACAAGTTCAAGTTTTGTCAAGCAAACCTGTACACTGCCTGCCTTTGGTAATGAACTCAAAAGATTTTGGGCCTATTTGCTGCTAAGAGTTCATGCAATTAAGCCTTATACCCAAGATTTAGGTGCCTATGGAACAATATTAAGACTTCAGGCATTTGTGTATGCTGGCAAGACCTTGTAAGGCTGACTTTTAAAAGTATAAACTTAAACAAAAGCATGCATTTGAAACCACCCTCACACACATGTGCAAAAGAAAACTGTATTCATGGATCTGAAAGCAGAATTTAGCTTCACACTGTTAAGCAGATTTTACAGTAACACTTTCCCTGTCCTTTGCCAATGGACCTGCTCTCCTCTATTACCTTGACTAGAGAAAAGAAGAAAATTAAATCTTGAAGCACCACACCAGACTTGATTACAGCATTGAAATAATGAAGAGTGTCATCCTGTCCCATGTATAGTGCTCATTAATACCACAGGCACTTTACTTTTAAATCTGGTACCATTACAAACACCTCCTCCAAATACCTTCCCTCAGAGGGCAGCTTTTCCTCTGGGAATTTTCCAGAGACTTAACCTTGGTCTATGAAGCAATGTGAGATTTTGAGGCACCAATTTTTGGTACTTATATCCATTCTGCTGCAGAATCTGACAATACTTCAGTAGATATGGGATCAAGTTCACTCCCAAAGCTTTGTATATGGCAAACACGGGAGAGCAAATAGGGAATTTTCCCAACCATTTCTGTCTTGCTGACCATCAAAAAATTCCCACAAAACCTTGATGCTGATCTAACAAGTATTTAGGCATTGTCAGTCAGAGGGAAGGTGGATAACCATCCTGGAACAAGGGATCAAATCTCTGATAAACTCTAAGCTCTAGTTGATTATTATGTCTGCTTGATGTGAGGATGCTCCTGGGGCAGAGTGAATCTTCCAGGAGAGGACAAAGCAGGTGATGGCAGTGGGAGGTTTGATGAGCTGACACAGAGAGCTGGATTTGGAACAGGTGAGAGGACTGCAAGGCCTGCTAAGTGCAAAGGGAGCAGAGCCCATGAGATGGCCAGATAGGTATTTATTGTGGCAGAAGGGACTGGTGACCAGTGGCCACAATTCTATATTATACCCCTAGAGAGGGAAAGTAGAACAGGGGTGTCCAAGGGGGTCAACTCAAGGCAGCTGTGTGGGAAACTGAGGTCCTGGCCAATCTGTGGATCAGGTAAGGTAAATAACACCATTTACAATTCCCCTTGACTTGTGCTTGCAACAGAGGACGGTCAAAAGTTGTAAATGCTTCTACAGCAATGCTAGAAATCTAAAGAATAAGATTATGGAATTATGTTACCTGGCAATAAATGACAACTCTGGTAGAAAAGGAGGATAATCAGTGGCATACATAGACTAGTCCATCTATTTTACGGGAATGATAGAAAATGAGATACAGCCAGGGCAATGGCACAGTGTGTGAAGGCTACAACAAAGTGTTACAGAAAAACATACTGAGGGAGGAGGGGAACATTAGGAGTCCTTGTGGGTGGAAATAACAGAAAGGTAGGACTTTGTTTGTATTTAGGATTCCTCTGTTAAAGACACTAATGACTAAATACTCAGTGAAATTAGAGAAGCTGAACAGCTAGGTCAGGTAGCAACACTGGCCAATTCCAACTACCCATATACTGTCAGGCACGATGCCTCATCCAGATGTGATAAGGAAATAAAAGTTTTGGACCCACCAACTGACTTTTTCTCAGCACAATAACACTGAGACCCGTAAGAAAGAATGCTGCTCTGGATTTAGTCTCAAATGCTGCACAGGACCTGCTTCAAGAGGCACTATTGGGAGAACTGCTCTGCAAGAGCTTTAAAGTATAACTGAATTTAATGTTGTAGTGTACTGGGATGAAGTAAGCCAAACAAATGCATCACACAGATATCCAATTTCAAGAAGGGGAAATACATAAAAAAATCACAAAAATAGTAAAAGCCTAAAAAAGCAGTCAAAAAGGCAAGAAGCCTAAAGCAACCTGGAAGCTTTTCAAAAACACTGTATTAAAAATCCCAGTAAACTATGTGTCACACATCAGAAAGAAAGTAAAATGGTTCAATAAAAACCCTGCACGGCTCATAAAAAAAACTAGGGAGGCTATTGTAGGCAAAAGGGTTGGCATTTAAAAAATTGCTGAAATGAGCAGGAAAGCCCATAAAAACAGATCAAGAATAAGTGGCAACTAGGATGGCTAAAAATGAATGAGAAAATTTTGCAGAAGATAACCAAGCTGATAGTAAAAAGTTGTTTGAAGAAAAACAAGAAGCCATCAAGAGAAATAGCAGTACCACACGATGCCAAGGACTCATAAGGGGCACTCAGGGATAATAAGGCCATAGCAGAGAAACTTAGTGACTTCTCTGCATAGGTCTTTACTGCTGAAGGTACTTGAGAAGGTCTCAAATCCAAGCTCTTCCTTGAGACAGAATAATTTCAGATAAATAGGAAGGAAGTAGTAGATAAAACAGGTAAGGCAGGTGTTACTAAGTGAACATGAGTGGGGACATTCACCCATGACTTCTGAAGGAACTCAAGTGTGAAACTGCAGAACTGCTGGCCAAAGTATGTAACCCAACATTACAAACTGCCACTGCACCAGTGGGCTGCTGCCAACCAAGCTTCCATGTGGAAAAGGGGCTCAAGAGGAGACTTTGAGAACTGTGGCCCAGTTTATTTGACTTTCTGCTTGGCAAGGTCCACCTTAAGGAACACAATAACTGAGCTCCAGGAAAAGCATGGTAAAGCAAGCCTTAATGACTATAATATATTTGGATTTTCAAAACTGTTTTTATAAAATGCTTCACTGAAGCTTTTAAAGTAAATTATCCTGGGGTTGTAAGAGTGGTGCTCTTATGGACTGAAGGCTGTTAAAGGATAGGAAGAAAAGAATAGTACCTGATGATCACATTTCAAAATGAAGACATAACACCAGTGGGTCCTCTCAGACACATGCTGTAACTGGCTTTTGCAAAGATTCCAATGGTGATCTACAGAAGGGACTGAACTGTGAAACATCTGAGTCTATAGACGATACTAATATCTCTTAGGTTGTTAAATACCATGCTGGTGATGAGGAATGGGGAGATCTGGTGATTCCCCATGTTGGGATACCCAGAAGGACCCCACCAAACTGGATGGGTACAGTTCTGGTCTCTCGCAGAAGAAAGAGTAAAGGGACTAAGGGCTAGAGTGTCACCTTCAAAAGAGAACCTAAAAAGGCTGTGACTCATCCTTTTGGAGAAGAGAAAGCTGAGATGGAATATAATTGAGATTTACAAAATTAGGGAAACACTGAAAAATCTCACAGTACTAGAAACAGGGTGTATTTGATGAAACCAGAGGGAGCTTTGCTTAGAACAGGTCAGACAGTGATTTGTATAATTTGTATCATTTGAGTAGTGCCTCTGGGGGTTGCAAAGACACATGGTTACAGTAGCTTCTAAAAAGGATTAGACAAATTCAGGATGAAATACAGATACCGAAGTAACATATAAATTGGGTTATCTTGGGTACAAGTGAACAGACTGCAGAAAATTGCCAGAACTCTGTGCTCCTTGTAAATAGCAGCTCTTACTACCACTTTTGGGAACAGAATAGTGAGCTAGACGAATAACTAAGAAGATGCTTCTAATGTTTTTATT
This sequence comes from Leptocoma aspasia, assembly GCA_013399835.1. Lineage (NCBI taxonomy): Eukaryota > Metazoa > Chordata > Aves > Passeriformes > Nectariniidae > Leptocoma > Leptocoma aspasia. The sequence continues at coordinate 1,451,828 of VXAX01001641.1, forward strand.
TTGTGGAGGAAAAAAAAGAAAAAAAAAAGTAAATACCAGATTTCATCAGATATATCAGTTTGGAAGCCAGTTAATTATGATATACAAGAATTACACCAACAGTTGATAAAATTATTTTATTGGATTTAAATATTTCCCTATAATATAATAATGGAGTTGACTTTAGAATATTTATGTGTTCTGTTTTGTTGTTGTTTGTTTTTAATTACGAAGAAACACATCTAAATCCAGCCCATATGTTAAGACTTAAACTTGTATGGAAAATGCTTGCAAGCAAGTATCACACACTAGATTTCCCAACTGTGTAGCATCCAAAAGCAGACAGAAGTAATTATAGGTGTACTAGTAATAGCTTACACTTGGCCACTGCATTAGTGAAAGCAATATAACAGCTATCTGTAAAGGAGTTCTAGTGAACACATGTCAGTTCAAGTTAAAAAGGAATGTTTGGGCTTTCCGAATAAGTGGCCTTTATGGGGGGATACAAACTTTTAATTTCTGTTTCCATCATTCCAGCCCCTTGCAAAAACAATGGCTTAATGGCTTGAGCACTGTTAGACGCTTGACTTGGAAAGTACAAAAGAGTGCAATTCCTCACTCTATAGAAAGATCAAAAAGATTTCTACTCACTTCCACTTTCTATAAAGCCTTCTAGGGTGGTTATGAAGTGAGGCTGATTATGAACTTCAATGGGTCAAACAGTTGGCCATTGTACTGAATGGAGTTATCGTTTCCTACATAACTGCATTAAATGTTTAACAAATTTTAAGGCATGTATATTGTTCTCTGAGCAATGCATGGTTTGCAAAGAACTATAAATCTCAAGATTTTAGGAGCTGCAATAAAAATCTTGAGGAAAAAGAAAGAAAACCAGATGTTTTTGATTTTTTAAAAAATTTTTTTTCATTTAATCCAGGCTTTCCATTTCATTCAAAACAGAATTTCAATACCGTATCAGTGTTTCCCTTTACTCTTTTTCCTCTTACTCAGGCATCTCTGTACTCCTTACATTATGTTCTCCAAATGTACCTTAGGGAAAGGGCGAGTCTGTTGTTGTAGGAGATCAGCTTAGAAGTTGCCATAGAAGAAAATGAGAAGATCAATCTGTCTCAGGGAGAAGATAAGTCTGCTCTCTTTCCTCTGCCTTCTCACTCTGTGTCCTCCACTGAGGCTTATACTATGGTTTCATGTCATGTGGATTTGAACACTCCTTCAGGAGCTTCCATTTGCACTGCTACTCCACTGAGTTTCTGCCAGCTGTGAGAAGGGGAGATGAGGCTGAGGCTGGTCCCCAAGCTTGGCTCCTGCAGCCCCAGGTCCAACCATCTTACATAGATGCAAAGTATGGTTAGATACTGGATATTTGTAACCAGCTAACAGTAAATACAACTGGAACACTAGTAGGCTGTAGTGAAAAAGAACAAAGGCTAGAGTGTCATTAAAGACTGGGCAAAACAAAACCAGCTTACAGAAGGAACTTTACTCTTTCTACTATGAAGATATGAACACAAAGCAGGACTGCAGGTGGGAACTTCAAGGGGATTGTGCACGGCGCAGGAGACATTTCTTTAGAGGAACTTCTCCAGGAAACAACTCAGCATTTGCTGTGAGCTGCTTTACACAGTTATCAGCAATGTCCTGATCCTCCGCACATTTGGATTTGACCAGCTTTCCTTCTGGGAATGAAGAAGAAAGTGCCATTTGCAGATGTCCTCACAGCCCTGGCAGCAGCTCAGATGAGAGGCAGGAGATTGCAGGCTAGATGCTGCTTTTGGTTAGCTGCAGCAGCTCCTCCACCACTACAGTGGGCAGATGATGCTTCTGCTGTTTCACTTTTCTGTTTCCACTGGATTTTAGCTGCATGTCTGAGCCTAGTGAAAGCTGCGGGGTCGAGCCCAGCCAAAACAGAGTAGAGGAAAACCTAAAACCACATACCTCTTTCCAGTAGGCCTGCTATGTGGCTGCATTGACTTGTCCTAGGTTGCCTTTTGCCCCTAGAAACTGCCCCTGTGAAGCAGGATTCAACTTTCCTGCACCTTTGTGCCTATCCTCACAAGTCCTGAACCAAAAGCACTGTAGACAGCAGCACAGGGCTTCCAGATACCCTGCACCTGGAGACCTGGCCCAAACCACCAAAGCCTGGATGAATCTCCACACATCCTGACAGTGCCCCTCTGCCTGTAGCCCAGAGTTCCAGGAAATACCAGTGGGCATATTTTGCAAAAAATACTTTTTAAAAAACAAAAGTTATTGGATTAAGGCAACAAATAAAGCTAAGCATCTTTTCTTAAATGCTGTATCTTAAGACTACAACTGAAGCAATGACAACAAATGAAGTAGAAGCACATATAAATAAAGAGCAGGCATTTCTTCAGACCTTAACTCCTTTCATAGTTTGCAATTGTGTTTACCACTTCAGTGAATTCACTTCATTCAACAGATGCTGATGTGCACTCAGTAGCAGCAATCCAAAGAAAATGCTTTAAATTTTCCTGGTTTTAGACCTGTCACAAAGAGAGGGTGAATTTCCAGAGGATGGCAGGGCTGACAGCTGGCTGCAGACCCTTGCAGTGCTGCTCCTGCTTGAGTTCCAGGTGCCCTGCAAGTGACAGCTCCGTGGCACCTGGGCTGGAGAGTCACTGCAGAAGCAGCTCTGACAGACTGCTTCAGGCACTCTTACAAGTGCAAACATGCAGGACATCTATTGTGCATGCAATGAGTCACCTCAAACAGAAAACGTGTGCCGTGCCAGATTATACAGAGGTTTTGTGAAAATAAATATTCCCATTGAGGATTAGCATGAGACCAGAAGCTATGCCAAATTTGACTAGACTCTAAAGGCCAATCTTGTTCCTTAAACCAGATGTTTAACGGGGGTTGTGACATCTGAAGAGATCAGCAGACACAAAATACAGGCAGTGTATGATAAATCAGAATGAGGTGTATAATTTCAGAGAGGTAAAATACAGAGAGATAAAATATGATTTTTGAAATGTAAAATTCTGTAAATCCCTTTTTCCAATATTTTTTCACATCTTGCACAACTAACCACGATATAATTTATGTTTTGTAGCATATCCTTTTTCTCTCTTTGAGTGTCTATTTAAAGGGAGGCCAACCTCATTAGTAAGTGGGTTTACTTACTTCTCTGAGGTAAAACTGAGAGTGGTAAGCAAGTACATAAAATCTGCCCTCACCTTCCCAATCTAGATAGGAAGCAACTCACAGGGAGCTTCCTGTCAGTGGCACCTGACTGCTTCTCTAATGTGGTATTTTCACATTTTCAGCTTTTCTAACCTATGCAGTTAGTTTTGTTTAACTACCTCTTTTTTCTTTCACATTTGGCAACTTGAAATTCAAGGTCATTCAGTCAATAGGGAGGATGATAAACATTTCAGTCACAGAAGTTGGTAGTTTTGCAATAGATATTTTCATGAACTCTAGTGAGCATCTTACAGCATCAGTTTTTGATTTTCAGTCAAAAGTAGGAAGTGGCAGGAGCCACTTGCCAAACTTCATGTGCTGGATGATGAGGGTAAGGCAATAACAGCTGGAGGGAGCCCTGTGGGAAGCTGTGTCTCAGGGGATGGCTTGTTTGTCCTCAGCTTCATCAAGTTGCCATTGGGTTATTGTAATGGAAAGCAGATCATGAGCAGCTCATGGTCAGGACAGGGAGTATAACCATTACAGTCCCCATGGCATGGTGACCCCAGGATCATCTGACTTCCATGGAGACATCAGGACTTCTGCTGTAAACAACAGTGTTCCTTGCCTCCCACCTACACTGTGATTTTCCTACCACCTCTCCCTCCACTCAGACGTGGAGTCAAGCTTGAGGAATGCAATGGGAATGGGAACTGGTCACTGGCTGTGTGGAGGGAAGGCAGAGAACTGAAAAATCTTGAGAGGTTTGTGATAGCAGAACAAGCACATGACCTGCCACCACATCTCTTGCCTGACCTATTCTTAGAGATGGGTGGATGGAAAAGGCTGAGTCACTGTCTCAGCTGCAGAAGACCAAGCTGTACAGAAGGAGCCTGCCAGCCAGGGCTCCAAGCCATACAGGATAGGAGCTGCCCTATTTCTCAGTGCTCTTTGTGGCAGGTGGCTAATCCCCTCCACCCCATCTCCTTTCCTCTGCCTCATTCCTCACTAGTCCCCAAAATGAAGAACAGACTATCAGCCACAACGTAATGCCAGAAATTCTAAACAGTTCCCTTTCAGCAGGGATTTCAGGTTTTGCAGGCATGGTTCCCTCTTGATTTAGTGGAAATCACATAGAATCACAGAATTATTGAATTATTTAAGTTGGAAAAGATCTCTAAAATCATCAAATGTGTGTAACCCATGCATGTATGTGGTATCTTTTCATCATTCTGATCAGCTTGGCGTGGCTGTCAGGTCCCTTGGCCCTCATCTTTGAGATAAGTGCCTGCTACATATCATAACAAGGTATTCACAACAAAGTATTTCTTCAAATCTACAAGCCTGTGAAAAAGTAAGATGAAACAACAACTTTTTCCTGAAAAGGAATAATGGTTTTAGCACTCTTAGCAGTCTAGTGCAAGTCCACCTATGGAAAATTAGATAGCATTGAACTTGTATCATCAAGAACAATTTACAGGAAAAAACGTTACTTACACGGCTTCCTTTTTCAGGGAAACACTGGCATCCTCCACTGCAGTCTCTGCCTCCACATGGTCCTGTGTATTTCTTTCCACCCTGCAAACCAGAACACACATAACACAAAAGTTAAAAGGTATCACCTAGAATATCTGAAACAGCACAATCAGCTTTGATTAGCAGACTTGCTGGGAACTGCTAAAGCAAAGACCAGGATCAGATCTAGGATTTACAGCTGAAATCTCTTTAATATAAGCTTAGAACCAGCTGTGAGTAGCTGTCCAGTTCTTGGAGATCAGCATCAAGAAATATAATGTTACTTCATTTATTTCCCTCCACATTTTCAAAACACTGCATCTAGATGCTGAGCAGTATCCCACATATCTTTTTGACACATGCAATAGATATCGTATCACAGAAGTGCAGCTGCTTGGATTCTTTAGGGACATGGACTAAGTCCTAGGTCACAATGCAGCACATCCTTCTATGCATGCTCCAAATGGTTGCTGTATTTTGAAGTATTTATTGGTGGACATAAAGGAGGATGTAGGTATCATGTTCAAAATCATGAGCCAAACTCCTGCTTTCTCCTCTTCTTTGGCTGCCTATTCCAGAGGAACAAAAAATTTGCTTGCAGTCAACCACTGTGATTTAGAAGAGTCACTCCCAGCTTAAGTAAATGTCTTCAGTTACATCCCTCCTGCCTGACCAGAACCACGTTGGCCTGGGCCACAAATATATGGATCATAAAATATGCACAATGTTGGCCTGGGCCACAGATACATGGATCACAAAATATGCACCGCTCCACACAAATCCTTGGATGGACTTCAACAGGCAGGCAAACTCAGATTATATTCCATGCAAGTGCCTGCACAGAATGCAGCAGCCACAGTCAGTCTTGCTCAGAAACCTGAACAGCAGAGATACTGTGCATGCTGTGGTGTGACTTTAATAAATGTAATTTAATGATTAGGAATGTTGTGAAAACTAGACTGCAGCCCACCTAAGCTCAGGGTTTTGAACCCCTGAAAATGACCCAACAGCCTTGTAAGTAATCTGGGAAAGGAGGAAGTGATTTCTCATCACTGTTTCTGAACCTGACTTGGCCCACAGTGAATAATTAATACAGTCAGAAGAAAAAGAGAGAAGGACTAAGCCTAGTGGCTACAGGAAACCAGAATCCCTCATTCAGGGCATTTCACATGCACTGCTCCTCAGATGAAACCTCAAGCCAACTCAGCTTTAGGGTACAGAGTCAGGCTCCATGTCACTTTCTCCTCTCTTGGCTAAAGCAAAAGACCTCTCTGCCTCCTTCAGAGCTTGAGCTCATCATCTTTTGAACGGGAGGTGAAAGGAGTATAAACAAGGCTCCAAAACAGGATGGATGCTCTGAACTGCTATGTTGTTTCATAAACAGACAGGGATGCTGCCATCCCTGCCTCTAGGGCTGACTTAAGGAGCTAAAACACAGAGAGGGGACCAAAGCTGCCATGCGTGGCTCTAAGCAATCCTCTACTCAACACCTGAGGTTTTTTGGTCACATTTGTCAGATATCCATTTCTGCCTTCACACTACCTGAAAACACAGCTCTGGGATTTGGATACCTCCCTGGCAGTCAAATGAATAAAAGGTAAGGAGCAGGCATCAAGCATTACTTAAGTCCTGCTTTGGTCATATTTGTACAGCAGGCTCTTAATTTTACGACACACAGCAATACAAAGTTCCCAAAACAAGTTTTTGTCCTTGTCATGAGACGGTTCATGTCTGTATCTTAAGTACTTTTATATTCTAAAACACTTTTGCTTCGGCTTTATATTTAATTCTCATGTTTAATTGAAGAGGTAGGGTTTTCATACTGAAAAAAGCAGTCCACCAAACTGAAACCATGCTCTGACCAATATATAGGTTAGGTGTTTTATTCATGAAATTATTTCATGTAGCAGATAACTGATGTTGCAGAATTTTCTGACACGTTATGAATTCTGCTTTATGTTTAAGCTATTGTTTAGAGGAACTATTAAATCAAGACAATTTTATAAACTCCAGCAGTTTTCTCAGGTTGGTCTGTATTTTAGTTAAATATCTGGATGACCACAAACTCACTATTTCCATGGAGTTTATTTCTTATTAACCTATTTGCAGATGAAATGTGCATCTTTTTCTCAGTATCCTTCATCTAATGGAGTTTCCCCCACAGTTCCTTTTCTGAAATTGAGTAGAGTTCTATTCATTTTTATGGATGCCATGCAGATGTATGGCCAGTGTGACCATATTCCTCTGGAGGACGTGGGTATACTTTAAGGAGAACCGTGCTATGTAGTGCTGCTATTGGTAACAATCAATTTTGAACTTTTAGAATCTGTTTTTGTCCGTGCTGTAAACAACAGCATATCCCAGCCTAAGACTAACAGACAGATACAGTAATTTGATCATGTGAGTTTTCAGTTTTGCCTACTGAGAAAAAAATAATGAGAACAATAAGTTTATTTCTTTAAATAGCAGAGTGACTCTAAATTTGGTAAACTGTTGTCAAGGAGAAAATAGAAAATGAATCAGAACTATGGTAAGATACTTGTGCACTTGTAAGAAAAAAAGGAGGCTGCTAATGCTTATTTCAAATGGAAGTTCAAGGTCTATTGTTTATGTACTATCCACCATCCAATATTTTAATTTGCATGCTGTAACAATACCAGCAGCTAATATGGGGACACAATTGTTTTCTTCCACAATTTTAGGAAGCTTTTTTTTTTATTACTTTCTCATTTTGTATCCTTTTATGCAGATAGATTCTGCAGATAATGAAAAGAAAAATCTGGAAGATTCTCCAAAGATAAGGGACATAATGGGAAAGCATTTGAGACCAGCAGTAATATACCTCTTCTTGATTATACTTGGACTTTCTTTATTACCTAATCTCCACCTCTTCACTTTTCAACTGCCAGTGGAATAACTCTGGGAACTTTTAGTCACATGCAGCATTTTCTACTATCTTCCACTATCTAGAATATTCATAATATTCATAATTTCTTAAAGATCTCTGCACTGTTGTTTGATCTTACATTATTGGGGATTACAGTCTAAAACAGTATGGTTTACAAGCTTGTTAACGTTCAAAAATAAGTCTGTTAAGAATTCTTTTAGAACTTTGTTGAAAACAATTATACCCATGGGCACACAATTCAGATGAAGGGAAATCAAATGGACATATATCAGTCAATATTTAGAATGCAAAAAGCCTGACAGTTTCAAATTTAGCAATGGACACTGTGCTTTGAAGTGCTCAACTATTTATGTCCTGAGGAAAACGGATTTCTGGGAACATAACACTAATGGTGAGAACCCAATGTGGTTGTTTCGATCTGAGCAGGAGCTGTTTTGGTCAGTGGTGAGAACAGTCAGATCTAGGACATACTTCATCCCATCCTTATACTGGCATTTAAACTGATCAACTGCATCTCTCCCAGAAAGTTCCTACTGCTTTCCCTCAACCATGAAGGTGGGTGGAGGTGACTAGCTTACATAGAGAGAGCCACCCCCTGCAGAAAGTGTGAGGATGTGGAGGTGAATCTCCTGATTAGCTCAGTATGCAGTTAAATGAAGACAAATGTGCCTGCACCAGGATGATATTCTAGGATTAGTGTAATCAAGCTGGGAGAACTGGCCCTCAAGTATGAAGGTGTCTGCTGAGAAGCCTTTCAGTTCCAAGTCTTTCTCATGTTTTGGATGATGCATAATCCCACTAATCTCTAAGAAGCCCAGAGTTCAGGCAGAGTCTAGAAACGGGGTTTATAGGATCTAATGTAAGATTTATGCAATATAGGCACAACATCCAGCTGCTGTTTTAGATCACCCAGAGAATCTCATCAGATCTATTTCAGATACCAGAGCTAAATCTCATCATAGAAGGGTAAGGGGATTAGAGATGTAGCATAGGGGAACTGGTTGAGATGTGTCTACAGAGCAGATGTCCAGCTTCACATGAGATGAATCTTGTGCTAAGTGTCCAAGTCTCACCCTCACAGAAGCCATACCCTTTGATGGGAACACTGAACGTGAAGAACACTATTTAAGAGCAGACATATGTGCAAACACAAAACGAGCTATACCATTGCACTGGTGTGCAGGCTTTCTGTGCATAAGGTGAGGTGTTGCTTAATTTGAATTAGGTTGGAGAATCAAGAGTAAAGTATGGTAATTCTGTCCAGAAATGTGTAACATTAACGTTCCCAGTGAGACCCACAGGGTCAAAAGGCAGCCCTTGGAGGCAAGGCTCCCTCATTCAGCCAACTGTAATGGTAATGCCATATTAGAGAAAATACTGCCTAGGTAATAGTGTCAGAAACACTAACTTTTGTGTGTAAAAAAAATGGGACCAATGAGGGAACAGAAATTAAGAGTAGGTTGTTTATTTGGGAGGAGTATAGGCAGGGAAACGGTAGTGCAAGGGTGGCAAAAAACTCGGAAAATTAAAAAAAACAAAAATGAAGAGGGCATGAAATTCCGTGAAGAATGAAGGTAGTGAGGATATACTAAGAGCAAGGGTGGAGACATCTGCAGGCAGCAATGGTGCTGACTTATGAGCACAAGCCCACTGGGAGCCTCCATGGGGAGACCACAGGTCTCTTGATCAGGCATGTCCCTGTGGGAAGGTGGGGTAAGAAGGGATAAGCTTGTAAGGAAGGATAGACTTACTCCTGAATACCAACTGCAGGAGCAAAGACAGCAGAATTGCAACTTAATAGCCCTTTTGTGTAATTAATCAGATTTTTTACAGTGATTTTGTACAAATGCTAATAACAACAAGATATAGAACTGTAATTCAGTGTTTCTTGCAGTGAGGTAGTTGTGAGTTATTACTAATAAAAACAGTGATATGTTTGCCAAATAAAGAAATACTAGGTTCTTGGAGGTGTCTTCTTTAATCTGCAAATTTTAAGTTACACCTAACACTGCTCAGGTCCACACTGTTCAAAGCTAAGCATCTCCAGAGCTGGCTTACTCAGCCAGTGTGCTGGGATGAATATAGTCATCATGTTCAAGGAACATGAACACTACTCAAACAAAAGCAAGAGAAAACATGTAAGTAAGTGCCACCTATGTTCGTAAAGCTTGCATATTTACCTAGTGTAAATACTTTTCATTTTTATGTATAGTAAGCATACGATGTGGGTGTGGGTGTACAGAACTTTTTCTGCCCTCTTGCTTTCTCATAATTTTTTTTTGTCTCCAAACAATATTATTTCTATACTTGCACATCTTCAGCCAAAACCAGACAACGTAAATGCAGTTTCCTTCAGCCAAACTCTTAAAAAACCTAGAAACATATATGCACTTTTCTTTAAACTTTTCCACATGTTAATGATCTATTTGTTGCTAATCTTGGCCACATTTGGGTAGCTGTCATTTCTGCGTGCCCATTCAAGTACCTCCACTTCAAGGGCTGGTATTCTAACAAAGAACAAAGGCAGCCAGAGACAGACCTCAAAGTACAGTTCTATGAGTACAGAAAGACCAGGAAATATAAGCCATTTCCTTACATACAGCTCAAAAAATAATTACGGAAATTATAATGAAAATATTGCAACTTGGAATCAAAGACTCCATACACCGACATCTTCTTTGATAACGTTTTGTATGTTGTACTTGTTCATTAACTTCTGTGCTGACAAGCCCCATTCTGTTCACCCAAGTTTCACCAAGGCATGTTTTAGAAGGTTTTAGGAGCTTGCTGAAACACTGAACTACGACTGGAGGTGCTGACATACTGCATGCCTCTGCAGTGGGGCAATGAACAGCGCATTGGAGCAGCACATTCAGATGCTTCAATTGAAGCTTCAGCCTGGAAGTCCCAAGGGAATTCCTGGCATGCCTGAGAGTCAGCCCTCTGTGTCAGTGCCAGGGAGACCAGACCAGGCCACACCTCCAGTATGAACCTCTGCTTTCACATTTGACCTTCAGCTGTTGATACGGACATTAATTTCAAATTCAGTTTATACACCCCTGACTTAAATACATTAATTTTTTGCTTCCTTCAAAAGAAAGAAGAAAAAATAAAGTAGAAGTATGACAGAGTATAATCCTGCTGCTGATCATCACCAGAGAGAGAAGAACTTCATCGGATTCAAAAGTGACAGCACAGTTGTCTTTGCTCAAACCCAACATTTCACTCCTTTAAGAGCTGAAAACATTTGTTGCCTGTTACCAAACTTATTTCTCTAGAAATATGTATAAACAACCACTCAAAACAAGTATTGAGAATGCTGTCAGCGGAGAAGGCATGGATTGCCCAGGAACAGGCTTGGTCTCTCCTCAGAGCTACAATGCCAAAGATGGAATCAGCCATCTGAAACCTCCTGCTAACAGTCCCACTAGTGCATGGGACAGTAAGAACACTGTGAAGACCTTAATTGTCCAGGGAAAGGGAGAGATAATTGGCACAGTCAGAGAGGAAGGAAAAGATGTGGGTGTGGATCCTCTCTCCAACTGTTCTGAGAATTATTTCGCTAAGAACTAATTCTTTCTTTCATATTTGAATGGGAGCCAGAACCTTTTCCAGACTGGATGCATGGCAACTAGAATAATTTAGTGCGTGACCTCAAAATCTTCTGAATGTTTACACTTCCCACCAAAAGTAGGGGGAGCCATGTATTTACATATCCTTCAATGAAAAAAATCTGGAGGAGGAAACTGGTCCCAGGAAGAACACGAAGATATTCACCACCAGCTGTATGAAGAGAGCTGGCCAACCACTGCCTAATGGAGTCCTCCCAATGCAATGAGAAGAGCTATACTGTGGCAATCAGTTATGTATTACAAACTGGTGTGAAGTTTCACATGCCCTCTCCCTCTTATGTAGTGTATCAAGAAAACTGGGAAGCAGGATGCCAAGAAAGCAAGTGGCTTGCTCCAGCTCTGAGTCCTGATGGGCATGGGAATGTCAAAGGAGAAGTACCCAAAGGCACTACTGCTCCCAGGAACTGGGATGCCTTTGTTTGATGTCTGGGGTGAGGAAAGGAAGGACAAGAATTTGAAGTCTCCAATGCTGAGAAGACCCCAATAGACAGAAACTTGTCTTCTCAAGGGTGTCTCAGCAAGTATGTTGGAACCAGAGATGGGAAACATGAATTCTGTATCTCTCAGAAATGAAGCTATAAAAGACTTTCCTCTTATGGACTTGCTTGTGACTCTTGATTATATGAACCTCCTGGCATGCAGCCTTGATTTGAAGGCTGCATAGTTTCTTTTCAAAGTGAAACTTCACAGCTCCACATGTTCGCTTTATTTGAGGTACTATTTACTGCCCCTCTTTAGATTATAAAGTTCTCTTGTTGTTGTCTGGAGACACTGCCTTGGAACAATGGCAGAAGCCAGATATGATACAGTGTGAACTTATCCATCACATTTTCATAAAACCATTTCTAATTTTGTGGCTTTTCTCCAAATGCATATTTACCCGGAACACCAGATGAAATCCAGAAAGAGCTGTTGTGATATAGTAGGCACAAAAAAAAAAAAAAAAAAGGTCTTTAAGAGGCCAGGCAAAGAGTAATGCTTAAAAGCTGCCTACATATAAAGCACAGATATTTGAATAACTGTCCAGGGGTTTTGCTTAGTTGTCCAACATGAGTTTGTTTCAAAGAGCACATTTTGAAGCAAGCAACATATGTTGTGACACAGTTTTCTGTCAAGAAGTCTGAGAATAGAAGTCTCATATTTTACAGGTAATGAAGTTGAATTCAGCCAAATTTTTCCTTTTTTTTCCGTCACAGAGGTGATTATATGTTATGATACAAAAGAGGAATATAAGATAGGAAAACCCAGTTAAAACACTTTAAAATGTCAAACAATAAAAAAAAGTCACCTCTATAGAAAAGTAGAGCACTCCTGCTTATTTTTGAAGAATCTGTAATGCCCTGGGAAAGGGAATCCTATAGCCTTATAGGATTCCCTTTATATAGGAAACGTGCCCCAGGTCTCTGCATGAAAGTGCTCTAGCTTTCAGGAGCTAATGAAGGAGGGTTAAGATGCAGAAGGCTTTTTCTGGAACAAAATTACATCCAGAAAAGGAAGAAAAACAATCTGGCACTTCTCTATTTGAAACAGGTAACTTACCTGCCTAAAGAAATGACAGATTTTGTCTTAGTCATCAGCTAAGGCTTGAATATATGGTAGCAGGAGACAGGTGATACTGCAGGAAAACTAAGCTCCTTGAACAGCGTGCAACCACGGTTAAAAACATCTCTTACATCTTACAAGGGGGCAAATGTTGCACAGCCATGAACTGATACCTACGGCTCACAATGATCATAAAAAGAAAATAAAAGTGTTGCTCTGTTTTACCAAGGCCAGGATTGGGTTTGCCTGCAGAAAAAACACCCCACAGATATAAGCCTAGTAAGACATTGAAGCTGGAAATGTATTCATAAAGGTAAACAAAGATACCTACATTAATTATTACTATTAGTTAAGGCAAGCCCATTGGCTTCCTCGATTATAATGAGAACTCAGACACCTCCTGAACATGGAAATGCCTGAATTTAGGTGACTTCACATCACCCGGTTCTTTGTTCAAATAGGATTTTTTAGCTAAATCTGAGAGAAAGGTAAAGGATGCCGCAGTAGCTAGAGTAAAATCTGTATTGGTAAGTCAAAATTTGATATCCTATTAAACTTGATCCCATCTTTGTAAATCCATACTTTTAGAGACGAGTATTATTTCATGATTATCTTTTCTTATGAGACAGCAGACTCTCATCTAACATTCAACATGGTATTCCTCATCTAAAAGGATGGTGGTCTTTAGTCTAAGAGTGCTGGGACATCTTAACACGAGTCCTTGTTCTCAACACCCCATCCCTAGAAATTAAATGCATCTCCACACCAGCTACTTAGGTGGTTTCAAAAACAGTATTACAGAAGTCAGAAGTGTTTTCTAGTTATCAGCAATGGAAAAAGTCCTTTGACTTAATTCTGTGATTTTTTTGTGACTTGCCAAAGTAGACATAATCACTTTTTAGGGACACTGAAAAGCACAGATTGTTTCTCGTCTAATTTTTAATTTTATTCTAATATTTTGCTTATGCAAACCACTGTGCATTTTGTATTTGATCTGCCCAAGTCTTACGCAAGTTTCAAGTTAGTGGACAGTGTTATCTTGATATGTACAGTTATACTGGAGTATTTTCCATGAAGGAATGAAGTCAAAGACACTGTCAACCCTTAATCTGAATTTGGCTTTTGTGCAATATCTTATATTACTAGAATAAAACCTCCTTTCCCATCCCTAAGAACAGAAAGACATTTGTTCACATACTAGTAGCATAATAATGAAATGCAGCATTCACTCATTAAAGTAGCAATTTCTATATTTAACTACTTCTTGTTTCCGAAGTCTAGTCATTTTCAGTTTTGGAAAGACATCCAAATAATGATATCATTTGCTTGAAACAATAGAAAGTCTGGATACTAGTCTATATATGGAGATTTTTTTTTAGTCTATTTATAAAGCACGCCAGTTATTTGACCTGTCTAGTTTACTCACCTACGTAAATTGGCAGACTCAGGAAACTTAAGAACATATTTTTCTTTGTGACTGGTAAGCCTTAAAGGTTGCTAATCATACTTCAGATAGGCAACCAGTATTTCTGAAAACTCATCTGTGCCTATTACACTAAGAACAAAGCAACCAGCCAATGTAGGAAAGATGTTTTTACTTTTGAACCAGCAGCAGTGCAAGCTGCTCTGCTCGTGGGGAGGGGACTGACAGAAACCAGCTGCACAGCTGTTTGCATGGCTGCAGCATCTGTATTTTTTTCAGTGCAGTGCAATGGTGCCAGGGTTTCCCAAAATGTGAGTATAACCACTGAGATTTTATTCCTGTTTCATGTCTTCTGTAATTACTTAAAAACGTTTGATTGTGTGTGAACTGCTTTTATCAATTGAATTAATTAACTTTGTTTTCCTCTGATAACTGTTTACAGACATCGTTCTGTTTACAGTCGTGGTTCAGCCATGGTTCAGCCATGGTGATCTGGTCTGAAGTGAATACTTAGGAGATCCTGGGAGTTTCTTTTTCCCTCGGGAGGGAGGAAGTTGGCAATGGTTTTCAATGGCCTTTTAAAATCTTGTTGTGCCTGCAGAATCAGATATAATAAAGAAAGCAAGAAAGCTGCATTTAAATTCCTCCTGCAGAATTATATAAATTGCAACTGGAAATATCTACCAAGAACTGGAAGTGTGGAACTATCCTTGACAGCATGATTTGGAAGGAATGGATTTGCACAGGTTTATCAGTGATGGCACAGATTGGCTGACATTGCATTTATCATACATGCTGATGGATAAGTCCAGTCCAGTATAATGTTTACAGCCCTGGCTCAGTTTTCATAGTTGGCTGTTAGACAAATGACTGTAGTGGAAATATTAAATGTGGAAATTTGCTATGCAATTTTTCAGACCTGCTTCTTGGGACTGGACTGGTATTTCCTTAAAAGTAAGAAGAATGGGTAAGAGATTAGCAAATTGGAAAAAGAACTGCATCTGATGATGGAAGTGTTTACTGCTAACTGCTTGGTCAGATGCTTCACCCACCATTTCCTTTCTATTTCAGTCAAGAAAAAGCCCATGAGGACTAGCTGTCTTACTGACCCATTTTACTTTCCACTTCTGATTGCAAAACTTAACCTCCTCCCTGAGCCTTATTGCCTCCGCTCCAAGATGATCAGTGTTGTCACTGGTAAAAGCCTTGGGTACAGGTTTAGCAAATAAAGAAGCTACAGTAGAGAATATGACATATCAGGACTATATGCAGACATCTGTGAAAGTTTTTCTATTTGCAATGAGGTTAAGGAAGGTAATCTAACATACAGAAGAACGTATTCAGAAAGAAAAGACCAATGTGCCTCTTGTAGATATAAAAACTGGTAGTCAACTATCATTCATAATCTCTTTTCTCACCGATATACTTTTGATTAGCAAAATATCTTAAAAATTTGCTCATAAAACTCACATATTTTTCTTTCTTCTGCCAAAGAGCTCTTTTAGTTACTTACCTAGTTAGGGGTCAAAATCTATATCTCAATATAATGTATATGTATCTGTAGATTACAAAATCAGAAATGTGGAATGGCTGAATTGTTACTCTGTATCCTAAAAAATAAATGACAGTTATTCTTTGGATATTTCTTCATCCTGCATATCTGTTTCCACATAATTTTAATGGGAAGAGTGGGAAGGTTTGTTTGTTTTATTGTTGGTTTTTTTTTTGTTTGTTTGGGGTTTTTTTTTAAGGGGGGAATGGTGGAGTTTTCACTTCCTTCAAAATATCCCCTTGACTACACAAGAACTTTACTACAGCCATACTGTGAAACATTGGCTCAGGATATGGTAATATGGAAATTACATTTATTTACTCAATGGAAAAAAGGGTTCATCTTTCCCATATTACCACTGACTTGTGACTTAAAGCATGCTCTGGTTCAGTTTGACAACTGAGCTGATTTCTGCAATGTTGCAGAACTGGGTTAAATGCACTTTCCCAGAGTTTGATGAGTCACTGGTTCAGCTTGGTCTGGGACCCAGATCTTCCTGCTTTCCGGTCCACTTCCCTAACCAACAGACAAACACTGTCTGCATTGCTGCAATAAGTCTTGTCTCTCAGTCTCCACACCAAAAATGCTCTTATCATAGTACAAACAACTAACATACTGAGATTATAAACAACCAAATATCAAGCTTTAAACTGACATAAGGGATGTCATTTGGCTTCTCTTTCACATCCTTTTTCATTACGTGCTTGTAATTTTGCAATCCTATCTACAAATTCAGAAATGCTCATGTCTTGGATGTAAGGAGTAGAAAATAGACAAGAAAAATATAAGTACTCACTGAATGCAGTAATATGATCTTGATATCATGATATGAGTTTGACTCTTAGAAAAGTGCTCATCAAGGTCTTAGAAACTGAGAACTGATGCTTTACTCAGAACATGTTTCTCTATGGGCTGTACACCACACCTAACCCAGGAAGAATAGCCCTGAATTTGAAATCTGTCAGAGCCAACCAGAAGACTGGATGTATATATTCAGCTTTGCTATAAGCAGCTTTCTATGAAACTCTTCATAGGTGATACCAGCTCAACATAATTATATTGAGAAAGAATGCCCAAAGCCCAAGAATGAATCTTAGAAATACTTAATAAGCAATGGTGTGGAAATAACCTGGCGCTGCAGTGTTCACGTTCAACAAAACAACAAAACAACAACAATAAATCCAAGTCTATCTCCTTGCTTGCCTCCTTGAAACCTCATAGATTGTATCTCATGCCTCTGTTCCGAACAGATCTTCCGATTAGAGACCAGTAATAAGACTGTTGGTCTCTTGAGTAGTTACCATCTTATTATGGCACTGGTCTGGCCTCTCTAAGATCTGAAACACAAAAACCCAGTGGCTTTTCTCTGACATTGCAAGACTCTGCATACAATGCCAGACTCTGCATACGATGCAAGACTGCTGAACTCCAAAGCAAGTAGAGGAAAACAGTTCTCCCCATGTACATTGAGGAATCAAGCCTCTAGTGAATCATTACTATACGTATGGCTCAACCACCCACCATAAACACCATTCTGCAGGGACCCTTTGGTTTACCACACAAAACCACATCTTCATTTTCAGGCACCAGAAAGTAAAAGAAAAATCATGTATTTGTCTTGTCTTTCATTTCTGTGATCATGGAAAAGTGACTATCTACACTATATTTTGTGAGCAGAATAGATCTCAAACACATTAAATTTCTGGAAGGACTCTACTACATATCCCTTCCTGGAAGAATCAATCTATTACCATTTACTTTTTAAAGAAACTCAATGCTTCACCTGCTGAAAGCCTGGTAAAACAGTTTCATTGCTACCTCTTCACTAGATCCTTCCATGTTCTATTTTTCCAACATCTAAAAAATGATTGATTTTTAAAAGGCAGGTCTTTTTCATGAAAAGGCAACAGTACTGACACATGCTGGATCACTAACGAGGTTTTGAGTCTGGTCACACTTTGGCAGAAACATATGTTGTTCACAGAGATGAATCTCACCAAGCACACATTTGAAGGGCTAAGTTCTGTTCAGTGCCTGCAAGCTGCATAACTAGAACTTCATTTCTCCATCTAATAAGCTGAGCAATAGTCCACAGAAAATTCCCACTCTCTGTTTATACTACTTAATTTGTAGTCTCTTCCCTTTTGTATCTTGAAAGGTAAGAAGAGTATTTTCCTAGCTGTCAGATCCTGGGATCTATTTTACTGTATTGGAAAGCCAGTAAAACAAGTTTTGGAAGCATTTACTCCAAACCTTCCAAACCTCATCCACTTTATTTCCTTAGTGTGTACTTACACACACAAGTGTAATTAATTTTCCAGCCTTGAAATATAATAGCTTTTTTTCTAGTTTCTTGTCTTTACTTTTCTGTTTTTCCTGATGAATTTGGCTCCACTCAGGCAAAAGCTTCTCAGTAGCAGGAGATCCCAGATAAGCTGCTAGCTTGGTTTCAATTTTAGTGATGCTGCTCAAGTCCAATATTTTAGCACAGTTGGACCATTTCTCTACAGTTCTCAGGGTGCTACACTGTTCACACAGTGTCCACTAGAGAACATTTATTCTGCCGTTCTGATAATTCATGATTATTCAATTCTGATTCAAGTACTCAATTCTGATAATTCAAACTGATAATATTTCAGTTTCCCTGGACTTTTATGACTGCTGCCCATTACCTTCCTTAAGCATACACATATTCTTTCCTTCTCTCTGTACAACTCTTTGGTCACCAGATCATTTGGTTAACTCCCTAAAGTAGATTACAGTCACACTAACCTTAAGCCTTGTTTTGTGGCATTAGAGATTCCTGCTGCCCATGCTATACAGAACACTGGCTTTAGTATCTTAGGAGAGTGCTTGTTCCTATTGGTGTTCCTGTGCTTCTTTATTACAAACAAATCAGATTTTGAGTCCAGGTCACCACCGATGCAGCAAGGCAAGATACTAAAAATATGGGCATGACAAAAAGAATCTTTAAAGATCTTAATATGGTAATAATTAAGACCCTTTATGGATTTCTCTTCTCTTATTTACTGAGAAAGATAAAGGGTCTCTATAGTAACACATTTCTCAGAAATTCTTGTGATATTTCAGTGCCTTGCTTTTTCTTATTCATTCTCAAAAATCTCCCACTGCAAGTAGCCAGTTGGCCTGAACTCAGTTGTCCAACTAAATCCAACTGTATCCCTTAAACATGGAAACCCAACTTCTGATTGCTTACAGGAGGACTTCCTTACCATCACAAAATGTGATGTTCTTGCCTGCGAATTCCTGCTACAATGTGAATTAGGATCCCAAGGCAAGTAAGTTTTTTCTGCTTCTGCTGTTTTTATTATATTTAGGTAAGTAAGAAAACATTAATTCTTGTGTTTTCCTCATTAAACCACATCAATAATATAAAAATAATGTAAAAAGCTGCTCTTAAAATCTCACAATAACAAACCCCTCATCCTCCACACAAATATACTTCTTTGACTCTTACAGTCCCAAAGTCCAGTATGCTTTTCTTTGTAAAAAAACACAAGTCTAACTATCATCCCATGGTGGTAACAGTATAACTCTGACTATCCAGTCATCTCTTTCTAGCAACAAGGGACCTAGATGAAACATGACTGAAGACAACAGTTTATGCCAGATGCTTAAAGAGCAATAGGATACATTATTATATTTTGGTTTTGTATTTTGACCAAATTATTTGGTTTTGTATTTTGACCAAACGTACAAGTTATTAGCCACCCCTGTTCCATATCTCAACCTTTTTTAACTATTCTATTCTTTCAGGAAGAGAGCAGTATAATGCTGACATACTTGGCTGTATCTATTTTGTTGGCAGTAGCTGGCATAGCTGGCAAAAGTGAGGTTAACTTCTCACTTCCCCCACTCCCCACCACCCCCATCTTAGGAACACAGTAGGAAAAATGGAATTGTTCTTCTGAATTGCACATCCGTCAGCCTCCTCCTGGGAAGAGACAGCTATTTCTTATCTTGGCTGTTTTACATCACTGAAATGTGAAGGGAGAATTTGAAGGAAGGAAGTCATAGAAAAGAGAGACCTCAATGTTTCAGAGCACTGGAGGGAACTACCAGAAAAAGGGTGGGATGGTTGGTGGTGGTGGGAATGAGAATGCTGTAGGTAATGAAGAGCAACAGAATATCCAATGAAAGAAAAACAAAACTTTTTAAAGTAAATATTTTTGATCTGCTATCCTTTATCCTTTTGAAAAGACATCTGAATAAATACTTTTACATTATTTCAGTCTGTAAACTTCTTATCCTCTGAGATCCTAAAGGAAAGATGTTTCTCTCTAATGTTTCATGCCTCAAATATAGAAATAAAAACATCCTTTTTGCACTATTTTGGGACACACTGCCCCTGAAAGTAGGGATTTACAGATAAATCTAGTATAAATAATGTCATTTGGTAATACTTCAAGAAATGGCAGCAGGGTTAATTTAGTCTTCCCTCGGGACCATAAATGAACACATGGATTCTCTGAAAAGACACAAAGAAATTTTAATCATCTCATTTAGAAGAAGATCTATTTAAAGGACACACACTTGAAATGCATCAGTGGCAAATTTCAAAAGATCAGGAGTTAAAGATAAGCATCCAAAATGCAGGGTACTTATCTGAAACTTACTGGGACTATTTGATGCTCTGTGAAATGGTACCAGAAATCCTGTACCAGCAGGCCATCTGCAGTAATTTCACAACTTGCTTTCAGGCTAGAAACTTGATCTGTTTGGTGGTAACTCCTCACCTCGATCTTGTGTAATGCTGAGAGCATACCATAAGAACTCAAACCCCAGTAACTTTAGAATCTCCTACCATGGAAATGCTAACCAGGTATGTCAGAACTCAAAACTGCTGATGCAACAACAGGAGCTTGGACAAAATAAGTCACTTTCTCCAGAGAAAGCAGATGACCTGAAAAGCAGCCCTTTCTCAAGAACTTTTATGAACAACAAGTCTTCTCCGCAGCCTAGGAAAGAAACATTGTCTCTTGGCATCTGCTAGTGAGGGAAGAGAATAATGGACCAGGCTTGTCAGGTTTAATTGACCATTTATTTTCTAGCATTCTGGACCTTTGTGTTAAAATCCATTAAGTTAAAGAGTGTAGAAAATGGTATGCCAAAGCATACTTGCAAAAAATTGGGTACCTATCCTAGGGTAAATAACGGTCCTGATAAATTGCTCTTGTCCCAAAAAGTGGAAAAAAATGTGCCTGTGTGGTGAAAAAGATTCCTAGGAGATAATTTCTTAGTTTCTCTTTTTTTTTTTTTTTTTCCCCCGTAGGAAAGAAAAAAAGACTTAATTCGGTAAGTCCGTTCTGCGTGGCTGGGGCTCTGCGTGGATGCCCGCACCGCTGCACTTTCTGTAAAGCACCAGAAGCGCGGCAGAGCTGCAGAGCCGGGCAAGGGAGCGAGCAGGAAGGGGCGGCCGGCACAGCAGGCACCGCTCCCGCATCATCATCATCATCATCATCATCATCATCATCATCATCATCATCATCATCATCATCATCATCATCATCATCACCAGCAGCAGCAGCAGCAGCAGCAGCAGCAGCAGGGGCGGTGGCAAAGGCCTCGGAGCAGCCCGGCACGGCCGGACAGCCACGGGGAGCTGCGGCACAGCAGCTCCGGCCGCTCGCCCTGCGAGGCTTGGGCACCCCGCTCCTCTGGGCTGGCTAGGGGAAGCCACCACAGCCCCCAGCCCCTGCTCCTGGAGGTCGATATGATGCTGAGAACACGCTCTGTGATAGCAGTTTTGCCTCCTGCTGTGGATTACTTAGGTTTTCCAAAATGACGTATGATTAATTGGGAGGTGGAAAGAACAGGGAAGTGTAAAGATTTATTTATTTTGTTTGATTCATTGTTCCTGCGGAGGGAAGTACCGCTCAATAAGAGAGCGTAATTTAGATTGCCAGATTTCTGGGTGGAGGCTCAAACTGGTGCAGTTTGTTTGGTTCTGCAGGATGGGTTGTTTTTCTTTGGTAAGCAAAGCTAAAATTGATTCTGACCTATACTGCTTCTTGCCAGAGAGGTTTCCCTCATGCTGAATTCCCTGTTGGGTTAAACATCAGTCTTCCTGAATGATCTCAGCTCAAAGATAATACAGACCTCTAAAGAACCAATGCATACAAGTAGGTATCAAATCTAGAAGCACAGCTATCTCCTATATAGTGGATGTGTTGAAGTGTCATTTATCACTTGGACAGCTCAACCAGGAAAGCCTATTGCAATCACCCTGTCAAATCACACTGCTGCCAGTGGAGTGCCTTTATACAAGAAATACAAACTGTGAACAGCACAGGCTTTGCCTTTCTAGCTTTATGTATATTACAGGCTTTTGTCAGCAAAATGTATATATGTAATCCACTGGTGGCTGGACTGCAGACCTGGCTAAAGTAAGGATGCTGCTGGGACAGTTTTCAAAAAACTGGGCAAAGACTGCTTGGCTTGCCACAGGAGTTGAAGAGACCATGAGCCAATCTGTTACTGACCCCCACCATCCCAACGCACCTCACCCCATGCCTGCAGCCTGGACCCAGCTTTGATAAAAGCATCCTCCTTGCCCATATTTCTACAGCATCTCCAAATGCATTAATTAGTACTAATTTGCAGTGTTGAAACTGTGTTAGTATGTCAGTCACTTTGTTTCACTCTAAAGAAGCTCTGTTTCCATAGCATACCACCTGTAGCATGTGTTTTGTGGCATGATTCAGTCCCACAGCTCAGGACAAATACAAATATTCTTTGTATTTGCCTGCTGCAGGGCAGATGTCCATCCCCTCTAAATATCCCTTGCTGCAAACTGAGAAACTGAGCAAGATCAGTATTACCAAACACTTCTATTTTGGTGTTTTTTAATAACTCATTACAATTCTTCTAGTAATTTGTAGGCTGAAAGTTCAATATAAGTGCCTTATATGCCTGTAAGTGCATTTATATGCATTTATATTTCTAATCCTTGGACTCAAAAATAGCAAAAAATTGTTTGTGGTAGGAGACAGCAACAACAATATCAAAACATATATAAGCAAAGCTGAGAAACTTTACTTAACCTGATGTTAACTTTTTTTGGTATACAAACAAATAGGTAAACTTGGGTTTCTCCCAGCTTTGCCTATGTTTTAGATCTATACAGTCGGAAAAATTTATATGACTACAACATACTTTCTATGTAAATATGAAGTGTAGAAATTTTCAATATCAAAATGATAGATCACTTGAGTTATTAATCTCTTCTTTCTGAGTAGAAAACATTTGTTTTCAGATACTTTCCCATTAAATTTATTAAATATCTTTGAAATGTGGCTTCCTTTCTTTTAGATTAGCAGTTGCCCACACCTTCAGGAAAACAGCAGTGGTAGAAAGGTCAAGCAACTTTCTTATCCATGCCTCCATACAGACTCAAGGCGCCTGTGCTGAGACTTCTCTGCCTCAGGGAGGTTGCCCAGCTCTGCTTTGCTGGGGAGATCTGATAAGGCTGTAGGTTGGACTGACAAGGCTGCAGGCAATGAGGACCAGCAAGGCTGTTCCAGCTGTCTCCCAAGCATGGCTGCAGCCTGCAAATGTTACTGCTGCAGCACAGCCTTGTGCATCAGATCGATAGGCAAAAGTGGAGGAGCATCAATGGAATATCAAAAGCAGTTTTGGTATCACTTTGCTATCTGATCTCATCGAGGTTACAGACTTTCTGTGCAGGACCTGTGTCTTGTTTCAATAAAATGCTTTTCTGCGTTGAAGTTTTTTCTCCTGCTACTGCATGAGGAAAACAGGAGGACTCACAAGCATGTGGAGAAAGCTCTTGGCTAGCAACGCAGAAAAGGAAAACATTCTTCACTTGCTCACTCATTTGCAAAAGAGAGAATATTCCTGAGAACTCCCAAGCCTCTGTTATCTTTGTGACTGATCCTTGGTGAACAGCCGGCAGCAAAATGAACTTTCCAGAGTGGTTGAATATCAAATAATTGTGGGTTGCCTGGACTAGGGAACAGCCCCATTACCACTTATCTTGTTATGACAAAATGATTTAGCATATTTGTCATTCTTTACTTGATAAATGTAAACACTAGGGGTATGTAGGGACATAACATCATTTTCTTCCATTTCTCAAAAATAGCAAAGCTAAAAGTCTTCTCTGTAAGTGCACTGTATTCAAAAATTAGAAAAAAAAAGGCTGGAGAAAGGTTTCTGGGACTTGGTTTTCTAATTTAATAATGAGAAGAATGGTTCCTTCCATTCTTCCTGTTTTTTTGCATCTCTAACTTGGCGGGTAGATGGAAAGCAATTTAAGAAACAGGGAGTTGAGTTACATCCAAGTAAAAAAAAAACCAAAAAGCAGAGCTATTGAACTGAGAGAAACTGAACTTCAGTGTTGAATTAACATTACATAGGGGTGTTCCCAGACTTACTTGATGATGGCAACAGCTCTTGCCTTTACAGATGGGTGTATCTATTCCTTGAATTTGCAGATGAGCGTGAATTCATGAATTCAAAGCTGTGCAATCACTCCTTTCATCTCCCGGTTGTACACACTCACTCCCCTAATGCCCTAGCTCCAGCCTCCTCAGTCAGAGCTGCAGGTATCCTACAGGCTTCTCTGCAGGGGCACCCATGCTAGCAGGCAGCAATAGCAATGGGTGCTTCTGATTTTCCTACGTGCTGAGGGAGACTCGAGTGAGCTGAGCTGGAAGCTGCTGTCTCTGGCTGGTCCCCATGTACTACTTTCAAGCAGCGTGCCCACAGGGCTGTTTTATAAAATGTAGTCTGAGAATCACATGAGAAACTGTAGTAAAAAAGAAATTGGACTGAAAAACAACAGTTACAAACATTTGGCTCCTTAATGCAGCCCGAGTTGGGAAGTAGAGGCCAGAGTAGCCTGTCCATAGACTGAGCTTTGGTATTACACACCTGGAGTTCGGTCACTTTTGTCAGCCCATGAAGGGAAAAGATTCATCAGTGTTCCTGACACCTGTGTGTGGAAAGACCATAACAATAAATCAGATAATTTAGAGTATTCAATTGCTATAACCAGCACAAAGATGAGGTAGCTGTAACAGCAAGACTAAGTTGCAGAAAAAAATGAGTTGACTCGCAGGAAACAGAATTAGTAAACCTAAAATCTCAAGGAGCACATTAAAAAAAATCATTTGACAGCTAGTCTGAATCTTCTGACTGCACTAAAAAAAGTCACATAAACTAACTTCTGTGCTGCTGCTTTTTCTTAAGCAGAAGTATGCAAACTAGCTTTAAACTTATCTCTTATCTCTATACTTGTTGTAATTGGAATTTTCCAGAGGAATTTGTCTAGCAGTTGTTTTTAACTAATGTTCATTAAAAGCATGATGAAGCCCCATCAGGGAAAATTAATAACAGTGTTGTGACACTAGGAACCCAGTTGTCATCATTAGTGATAGAAAAAAGATAACTGTCTGCCCTGGCCAGTAGTGTTTTGGTGGTCTCAGTAAAATCTAAGACTAAGAGGAAAATAAGTTGGACCAAATTCTGTGAACATGAGTATTCCATCATACTCTTTCAAATTGCAAAAAGCCTTGGTAAGTTATTCAGCTGTCTACAGTATCAGATTTTAGGAGCACTTGCTGTGTATCTGGAAAATACAATATCTGGGAAAAGGAATTGCCTGTTACCCAACTGGAAACTGAAAGGCTGCAGTCCTTGGACCTTTAAATGAAAAGCTTTCATCCTACAGAGGAGGACATGGTTTAATTGTGAACATGGTGGTAGTGCTAGGTTAGCAGTAGGACTTGATGATCTTAGGTTTTTTTTACCTTAATTCTAAGATTTTTCTTAGTTAACCTACTAAAAGTAGTCATAGTCAGTCAGGGAGAAAGATGAAATTGGGTTCTCTGCATATTTCATGCTACCCGTGCAGCTGGTTTCTTCCAGGCTGAGAAAGGAAAATGCCTAAAGAAAGGGGGAGGAAATTCTACAGGAAATTTAGTAAAGATTTCCTTTTCTTGTTTTTCTCGTGGAAGAAGGTGACCTGAACTCATAAGGATAAAAAAATAAAATGCTCCATGAAGCCTCATAGAAATCAACTTCTTGTCAAAAATGCCTGGTCTTCTGCATGCAACACTCTTACAGGTTCTAATGGAACAACTTAATATAATTAGTTCCATCCAATCTGCACAACTCCATCACTGATGTACTGCTTTTGCAAGACCAGAAGCAAAACTGAGCACGACTGAACTCTTTTCCTGCCAATGTCATGTTGCTATACAAATAGCAGCTGGCTTCAGGCTACAACATCACACTGCCCTTTGAGTCCAGGTTAGTCTGTGCAGGGTGGCTGCACTCTTGGGCCTCTTTAGAGAGGCAATGAAAGGACACTGTGGGTGGTAGAGAAAACAGAAAGTAGGAGTAAGAAGTGGAAATCTATTATATGCCCACAAAGCTTAAAGGGAAAAAATAAACAAAGCACTATTATTTCTTCTGTTGCTGCTTTTTTTATAACTCATTTTCTCACTGGGTTTTCTTTTACTAGATTTCTTTCATCCTCCTGTCTCCTGATCTTTCTTTACCAAAAACCCGCCACGTTGAGATGCACTCAGGCTTAAACATTATTAAAAGAACCACACTGTACTTATCCTCCCAAGTGTTCCTTTGTGCAGAGGCACTTCCCTGCTTCCCTGCTGACTGGGGTGCTGAGCCAGGTAGCAAACACAGAGTGCACTTCACTTCAGCAAGCATGCTCCCTCCTACACTTGACCCTGGATCACTGTGGCGTACAGAGCAGGGGCGTCACACCTCTTAGGGAACCCCTATGTCCCTGTCCCCTGGCATCAGGAAAGCTTCCTCAGGAGAGGCTGTGGCAGATGCTGATCACTGCTAGCAGCAGCCTTCCCCCGTGGGCTGGCCCCGGGAATGGATTTGAGAAGGGAGAAGACTCTCATTATGGGCATGTGGTTGCAATGAAACACAGCTAAGCTGTGCCCTGCACAGGACAAACAAAAGCCTCAGAGCCATAAATAAGTGCCTGGGGATTTAACATGCTCAGAGGCAAAGCCTTGATGTCACCATGCACAAGCCAGCACTGTTTTCTAAATGACAAAAGGCTATGGATACCTGGAAGATGAGGTGTGCTGCTGAAACATCTCAGAAGGGTCTGTTTGACACTCATTGCTGACTGTGCAACCAGAGAAGAGACACAGACATCTCCAGAGGAGAACCAGGTCCTGCTGTGCCTGTCTAGACACCCATCCACTGTGCAACAGGCTCAGCTGTGCCTGGCAGGCACCTCCTGCCCCACAGCCAGCCTAGACCTCCTGCAGAGCCTGTCCAGCTAAGGCAGCGTGAAGGGAAGCCAAGCCCTTCTGAAACCTGACTTCTCTGAAGCATCTCACATTGCACATTTACTCTCAATACTTGGACCATTATGAAGGGGAAAAGCTTGTATTAATGAGTTTATGAAGTTAACAATTTAGATCAACAAGTAGGCAACAAGATTTTCAGGTATAGAGTTTACTTTTTCCCGACAATGTGAAGAAATTATGGGATTAGCAGCTAGCAAAAGGAGTGATAGATGTGTGGCATGCATTCAGAAGCATGAAAAGAAATGCAAGGAGGTAGAAATGCATGCCTGATAAAGTCTCAATTTACTTGAGAATATGCATTTTACTGTCCTAAGTGTGAAATGAGTTTCTAAAATGGAGTTTCCACAAAATTCTATTATTATTTCATCATCACTGAATTTATAGTTCTTCAGGGAAGGCTTCTGCATCTTAGGATACCTCCCAGAAGAACCTGGCATTGGAATGCTTGATTCAGGAAATGCTTAACTTTGATAGTATAGCCTTTGAAAGTATAGCTTTCCAGCAAAAGTGTGACGTCTGGTTATTTTTGGAAAAGAAGACATTTAGAATTATCTATCTGCACAGTTTTTTTTAATTAGCTGAAAGAACCCCAATTTCCCTCCCTAAAAGAAGACTTTGAAATTAAATCTTGTGAGTCTTTAGAATATAATTAAAGAAATTCACAGAAGGGATTATTTTTCCATGTAGGACGAATGACATACGTTATACAAGATTGCACAGAACGGCCAAACTTCCAGTTTGATTAATGCACCAACTTTGTCCAAGGCAAGATAGCCTTTCAGAAAATACCTCCTCTATACAAAACATAAGACCTGAGCCAAAAGGTGGACACTTTTGAATAGGTTTTTAATAGCCAGTAAAGCCAAAACTGCCTTTACTGTGTGCTTCTTCAGGAGTTCAGACAAAGGTGTGTATGTTTCAATATATGCTAAAATAACCATTTTCAAAGATGAGAATACTAAGTTGCCTGATATTCTTATCAGACAGAGACCATCAAACAAACTCTTGATTTGGAAAACTTTAAACTCAAAAGAGGAAACAGCCCTAAAAGCAATTGTATCCAGAGATGAACTTAACAACATAATACTTGCCAGTGAATGGTAACCACAATATCATCCTTTCAGGCCAAGAACAGCTGCACTTTTTAAAGTACATTATGAGTGTTTCTTTGCATTATTTCATCCCTAAAGACCCCAGTTAAGTAACATACAATCTACTCTTTCTATTTATCCTTTATAAACTTAATTAAAAAGTCTGACTGGGGAGAATTGTTTGTAAACAATTGTAAACAATTCTCTTGTCAGTGGAATGACCTTTTTGTCCTAGGTATCAAGTGTCACAGTTTGTGTTTCTCTCTTCACCCTGTGAAGCCTGTATTAGGAAACAACAAAGTAAACAATAGAAAGAAAAGAGAAAAGTCACCAAGATCTAGACCAGCTGAACTTAAAGGACTTAACATAATCTCTAAGCTAATTGAAACAGTGTGGTGGCCTTTCTGATCGCTCTTATATAATATTACAAGCCTCCTGGAAGACAATGCACCCAAAATCGCCCAGAATTTTAAATGAATCCGCATCCATATTAAGAAAAGATGCTCTATTATGGACCAATCCTAATTTGTATTAGTAGTCCTTAACAGACCGACATTCAACATTTTAATAATGTCAGAATTTTAAAGAAAATGCAATAAAAATAAACTGCCTTTGTGATGGTACTTTTAATGCTGACCTGTGCTGGATGGGAAGATCTGTTGCTACCAGTGAAGAATGCAAGTATACAAGAGTTTCTGTATGACCCCGAAAAGGGGAAAAAAACACTTTTATTTGTGAACAGGGATTAAATTCCCACTCTCCACCACTGCAAATTTGACAATGATCATTCACAACTAGCTGAAATGCACTTATATTTAAGAATTGGGATTTTGCCACTCTGTAGAGTGAAACTGCATTGACTGATGAAATTTTAACCTTATAAATGTCAAGCCCTGCTGCCCACAGGAATATTGCATTCGCCCTACTCCACATGCCAAGTAAGACAATAAAGTTAACATCAGGGTAATATCACATTTGTGGAAATAGGCCAAGTGATGAATGATATACATCTGAATTTCCTCCTTTCTCATTTCACAGAAGAATCATTACTAAATGTAAAAACATAAGAGACCTAAGTGAAAATAAGTAAGATTGTTGGTTAAATAATTTTAAATCCCCATGACTATCTTAAGAGAAAGAAAAAGCAAGGCCATTAACTGGAATTCATTACAATGTAAGAAGTAGGCACACCAATCTCAAATTACTATTTTCAGCCTAGTATGCATAATAGGACAAGAGGGCAAAGGTAGAAATTAAAGAAAAACAAATTCCAGCCATCAGGAAGCATTTTTCACATAAGAATCATAAATGTTGGAACACTCTATCAAATAAGGTTAATGAGGCTCACAGCTAGCAGCCAAGGAACATCAAATTAGATGGCATCATGGGTGGATGACAAAAAAAAAAAAAAAAGGAAACAATTTTGCAATTATCCTGAGGGCAAAAGTGCTACTGATGCTCTTTGCCTGCCAACATACATAAAGGGCCACACTTGCCTTTCAGTTACATCTGCAAAATCCAACAACCATCCCTAGGGGAATTGCACAGCACCAGTGACAGGATAACCTGGTTTATGGGTTTTATGGAAGGTATGCAAGAAATGAGAAAGGAAATATTATTTTTCCATAATTGGTTGTGATTTAAAAATGATGTTAATTTATATATATAGAGTATCTATATAATAACATAATGAAACTAGTAAACTTGTAAGATTGAACTCTTTCATCTACCTTGCAAAGGTAAAATAAAAGCTCAGAGACTGATTTTAAAGCTAGATCAGTGTGGCTAAATCAATCTGTGTTTATTCTAAGAGTAATCAACTACTGGAATAATTTAGTAGGGGATGTGGTAGGCTCTTTGACACTTAAAACACAAAAAATACAGACGGGATGTTTCTCCAAAACTGGCACTGTAATTCAAACATGAATTAAACTCAGGAAATTCTCACAGCCTACTTTATAAATATCAGTCTTGCTTTATGTATTCCATATATTTCTTTACACCAATATGCCACATGAATCAAATGTTTTTATCAAACTGAGCCTGTACTTTCAGCTGATGATAGGCAAGGACTACAGATGAGAGATGAAAGACTTATAGTTGGTGCTGTAGGTCTCACATGAGTGTAATGTGGGGGGGTGTCACAGGACACTCTGCTTGCATAACTTCACCCCAGACATAACTTCATTGGTTGATAACAAATGTAGGTGACCAGTCTGGGGACATATTCTGACTCACTTTTCCAGGACCCTATTTTCAACGTCTGGTTCTTAGAAATTAAAACTTGAACCTCATTAAAGGAGGGAATATGTTTATCAGCACAGACAGAGAGATAGGACATACATAGGACTCAAAACCAGGAAAGCCAAAAGATGTACGTGATGTTAAGTCACTCATTATTACCCGAGGGAGGTTTAAAAAGCAGAACTTCAGTAACGATTAACACAAAATCTAACTGTCAGCACACACTGGAAGAATTTCTATTAATTGTTACCCTGAAAACTAAATCCAATCAATCCTATTGTGTTCTGTTGCATCCCGCAGCAACTAACATAAAAGGTCAAATGCTTTGGGAGCCTGACCCAAAGTGTGCTTAAACCCACTGATTTAAAGGGGGTTTAAGGTGCTCTTTAAAACCTGACTGAAAACATTAGACCACCTGATAGCACACACTAAGATTAGAATTTTCTATTGAAGATGTCATGCTGTTTTGCTTAAAAGCTGGTGGCACAAAATGGCTCTCATAACACTGAAGTTAATTATTAAAAAACAGCGGAGCCAGGGAAGTATTGTGTTTTTCAGCTTTAATTATTTAGAGTTAAAGCAACTCGTCACATGTCCTTAATAATTAGACAGAATCCATGCAACAATATACTGAGATCCCACACCACTAATTCTTTACAAATCATGCTCAAGATATTGTTTGGAAATGTGACCTTTTGGGGCATGTTTAATGCAGCACATAGCAATACAGCACAGAGATTGAAAAATTTAGTTTCAAGTGAGCTGCCTTGGGCATACTGTATCTGGCCTGAATAGCGTAAGTTGCAGTGCATTTGTAAAATCTGCTAGAGGACTTCACTAGGAAAGTTCTTGCTGCAGAAACACACAGAAAGTAACTTTCACATTAGCAATGCAGCCAGCTCAGTAACCTGTAAGGGTGGCAATGCCACTCTGATTCATTTCTTTTCCTGTTATTTTTAAAGCTAGAGATGTTACAGTTAATATAATGCAAATGCGGCAGGGATGTGTGGACTGAATGCTAAGGAGGAGAAAATGGTTAACCTGCTTACAGACCAACAGGGAGAATGAGCTCCCTCTCCTCTGTATGCTGGGCCAGGCAACATACACCTTCTGCATCATGCAGATTGGGGCATGACTCACAAATTAGCAGATTTGAGGATAACACCAAATTGGGTGGGAGTGTTGATCTGCTGGAGGGTAGAAAGGTTCTGTAGAGGGACCTGGACATGCTGGATCGATGAGCTGAGCCCAACAACAAGGGCTGGGTCCTGCACTTCGGTCACAACAGCCCCAGGCAGAGCTACAGACTGGGGGCAGAGTGGCTGGAAAGTGGCCCAGTGGAAAAGGACCTGGGAGTGATGGTCACCAGCCCGTTGAACATGAGCTGCTGTGTCCCCACACGGCCAAGAAGGCCAGTGGCAGCCTGGCCTGTATGAGCAACAGTGTGGCCAGCAGCACCAGCACAGTGATTGTGCCCCTGTACTCGTGAGGCCACACCTTGAATCTTGTGTCCAGTTCTGGGCCCCTCAATTCAGGAAGAACCTTGAGGTGCTGGAGTGTGTCCACAGAACGGCAACAAGGCTGGTGAAGGGGCTGGAGCACAAGTCCTATGAGGAACAGCTGAGGAAACTGAGGTTGTTTAGCCTGGAGAAGAGAAGGCTCAGCAAGGACCTTATCACTCTGTACAACCACCTGAAAGGAGGGTGTAGCCAGGTGGGAGTTGGCCTTTTCTCCCAGGATACCAGTGACAGGACAAGAGGACACAGTCTTACACTGGGCCAGGAGAGGATTAGGTTGGACACTAGAAAGAAGCTCTTCACAGAAAGGTTCATGATACATTGGAATGGGCTGACCAGGGAGGTGGTGGAGTCACCTTCTTCAAGGAACGCCTGGATGTGGCACTGAGTGCCATGGTCTAGTTGACAAGGTGGTGTTTGGTCATAGGCTGGACTTGGTGATGTCAGAGGTCTTTTCCAACCTCATTGATTCTGTGATTAACCTGTACCATGACTGCAGTTAAGACCAACACCACAGGGAGGGACAGACAGCAAGTCCTGGCTTGCTCATGCTCCCTAATTAGTCAACCATGGATCTCACCTTGGGGTTATGCTTTCATAGAATGGCTTAGGTTGTAAGGGACCTTAAAGATCATCTAGTTCCAACATCCCTGCCATGGGCAGAGACACCTTCCACTGGAGCAGGTTTCTCAAAGCCCCATTCAACCTGGTCTTGTTGACTTCCAGGAACGGAGCTTCCAAAACTGCTCTGGTCAACCTATTTAAGTGCCTCATCACCCTCACAGTAAAGGATTTCTTCCTAACATCTAATCTATACCTAACCTCCTTCAGTTTAAAGGACATTCCCCCTTGTCCTATCATGACATGTCCTGGTAAAGTCTTAATCTCTCTTTTAGGCCCCCTTCAGGTACTGGAAGGCTGACAGTTTTTAAGAGAGTCTGTGCAGCTCTGCTGTTGTGGAGGCTGGTGGACAGTCTGACACTCATGCCTGAAGGAGAGCTACAGCTCACAGCAAACCCCTTTTCCAGGTCTCTCACAGCCTTGGTCGCGAGCTCTGTGCTGCAGCTGGGCTCCTCAGGGAGCTGCTCCCTTCTTCTGTTTGTGAAACGCTGGAGCTTCCCCTTTCCTCAACTCTCCAACTCTTCTGGTATTTGTCTTGCTGCTTTTGGACATGCAGGGATTTTGGGAACAGATCATCAGATCAAAAGGTCAGAAGTCTTTCCTGCTTGTGCTCTGGAGCACAGTTTTTGTGTTCATTGCTCATTTGAAAGATGCTGGGACAGCTGACACTACTAACAAGACTCTCTGCAAAGGCTAACCAGACTATCTAAAATTGCATTTGGTTTTGAAGTACCAGAAAAAAAGGAAATTTCTTGAAGCTATGACAAAACTGAGTAAGTCTTTTACCCAAGCGGAAAAAAAAAGCAAGCAACAACCTTGCACTTTTATTTTAATTCACCATTTTCCCATGTCCTTTCTTAGGAAAACCACTCACTTTTAACAGTAGACAAACTTGGAAGTAGGAAGATACAGTAGAATTTCTGAGATTAAACAGCAAGATTTCTGCAGCTGAAACAACTTCAGATCAATCTGACCACAAAAAGACAAAGAATGTTCCAAGGCCTGGCTTCTTTGCTACTGAGGAATAGGACTTTCCTCAAAGAAAATACTAGATTTACATTTACATAAATGCTGCAAACATTGGGGTTCTTTAGATGACAGTCAAATAATTTTAGGATGGTACCTGTCCCTCTATTAAATAAAAAAAAAATCCTGTTTTTTCTATATGTACATAAATGGGTTTGTGGAGTTTCTGCACAGCCAAATGGGGTTGCCCATTACCTGCATGCAGCACTGTAATCTCTCCACAGACTTTGTCTGCAGGGTAAGTAGTCAAACTACTTGGCAAGTGCATTTTTATCCTTTTTTTTTCTGAGGATGAGCTTTAATCTCCCCAAATTAATTATGCTATTCTATGAAGTTATCTGTCCTTGCTTTAATGGAACATTCTTTTTAGAGCCTAATGAAAGAATAGTAGCCTCAAGTCTAAGAACACGTGTCCAGGGTGGATCTCAGTCTCCCCCTCATTTATAAAGCATGATGACTGTACTTCAATTCCTCTCTCCTTGTTTACACATGTTACTGACTTTATTGAAGACAGTGAATGATACATGACTAACATGGAAATCACGTTGAATGAAAATTAAATACCTTGAAGAAGTAGTAAAAATGACATCATCCCTAATTTGAGACAGTATAGTTCCACTGCAGCTGACAAGCCTCATGGAATCCATCTCATGGCACAAAGAGCTCCCAACATGCCAGTATGATGTTTCTGGCTGCCTGTGATTTGCTCACAGTAACTGCTGTATGTTTTTCCTTGGAAAAAGAAGAACAGACCAGTTGGTTCAAAGCATGAAGGAGCGCAGGATCATGCAAGCATGTTGCTGTAGGGCTCACAGGATTCCTAACTCAGACAAATTCAAGACTGCAGTCCCAATCTTCAAAGTGATTTATGATACAGCCTCAAGCTACCTTACTAATCACCCATGTACTCACTTGTGACTCTACGTGATACTTTGTCCCTAAGGGACAATATGAACCTCAAGAAAGAGATGAGACTTTTAAAAGCAGAGGTAACATTTTCTTGAAGAATGGCTACTGTATTATCCCCTTGAAGGCACAAAACCAATTATTATGAGCAAAAGCAACAAGGAGAGTTTAAAGTTTCCCCTTTCACACAGAAACATAATCAGATCAATGTTGGGCAGATCGTGCATTTGATGAATGGTATAAGATGTTTGGATCTCAATCTGATGACACAAATTCATAAAAGGAAATAAATTATAATGAGAAAAACTATTTTTCCCTGTATTTTTCCCAGTCCATCAACCATATAAGCTTATTTAAATAATGATTTTTTAAAAGGGATTCAGGTATAGATGGTTGATGTGTAAAAACAGTACCATGTTTCATTCTTTTTGAATCTAATTAAGTCTGTGTACTCAAAAGAAAGGGGTACTGATCCTTTTAGTCCCTGGGTCACTGAAGGGATGGAGTCCCACAAAGCTCTCTCCTTATTCTCTAAGACTGAGGTAAAAGCTAAACAGATGATCTTCCAGTAGACATTTTTTTTCTTTTAAAGGCAGTATTAATAGCTTAATTGCTAAGGCAGTAAGGCTGTGATTCACAAAGGAATAAAAACCTCTTGCCATAGGAAAGAAGTGGAATAGAAAAGTAAGAAAGAAACCTAGAGTGGAAGCTGGCATTGTGTGACTGATAACAGGGAAACCCCAGTTCACATCAAATGAGGACAATTAAAACCCTGGCCTTCTGCTGCTCACCTGTCCTTGACTGCATTCTAAAACTACAAGGTAAAAGAGCACATTTTTGCCATGCCCCTCACCTATTCCAGGGAAAATCTCTCTGGAGAGTGGGGCAGTTGAAGAAGATGCACTGCAGTGTTGACACTCCAGAACAGACGTTCCACGTAAGCCACCAGAAAACAAGTATGTTACCAATTGCTACATATTGATGCCTCTATTCTGTTGTTGGGAAGGACTACTTTTCCTAACACTTAAGCATGGCACAGAGAATGAGTAAATAGTTTTTTGGTACCTCTGCTTTTGCAATTTGACTTGTGACCTGTTGCCATTCACAGCTTTTTATATGCTTATTTTTGTCCTTTATTTTGCTTATATGAAGTAGGTATCAACAGATAGGGCATGATAGTGCCATGAATCATCGCATAAAGCTTAAAACAAAACTATCAGGAAGGGTTTGGGTCTTCCTTGGCACAAATTTCCTATTCAAATGGGTGACAGTGCTGCTCAGTTCTTTTATTCCATTCTTACTCTGGGTAAAACTCCCCAATACAATGATGCATGCAAGAAATTAGAGTGGGCCCTGATTTCCAGCCAGTCAATGTCAGTCTGAGGCTCTGTGTCTATAACAATGTATTAAGGAGCCCTGTGCCCCACAGCCTGACCACCTGCACCATTTAGCTGTCAGAATGACCTCATGAATGCCTGCAGTTTGGGCTAGGAGGCTTTCGCTTGCTTTGCTTGCAAAGACAGTTTTGGCCATGGTGCAGGAGTCAGCATAATGTAAGGAACAGAGGCAGTCTCTAAGGGGCCACCCTGTTTTGGAAACTAAGGAGGCTATTACTGTTATGGACATGGACAGACTGTGCCAACTGACCACAAGGAGAGAATCCACCCGGGACTCTGCGGTTTACTGTAAGGGACACAGCCAGAGAGGAAGCAGCCTCTATGCCTTAGCGAGTTAAGTGATAACAGATGTGCTGGCTACCTTGTGGGCACGTACAGAGGATAGATTTGGACAACTTCACACCGACTCCTTCACACCTATTCTTACCACAAACCTGCAAAGCACCTGGTGGAAATGTAACCTCAGCCCCACACTGCAAGGAAAACGCTTACATTTCTCCATTCACTTCCTTCTTCCAGCCAGTGTCACTTAAGATTTTCTAAGTTTCATGCAGAGACTGCATGTTTGGGCTGTTTCCAGCAGACTGTTTCTCTGGCTGCCGGCTTGGGGAGATATGCAGGCTTCCCATGCTCCGTGGCCCCAGCGGCTATTCCCAGCCCTGCGCGGGAGCAGCATTCCTTCCTGCCCACCCCCTTTGCCGAGGCTCAGCCCAGGACACTCCGGCAGCCCTCGTAAGCAGCTCCCCTCTCCTCCCAGAATTGCACCCTGGGGTCTCCGTACATGTGTTCAGGATGCTGTGAGACTCAGACCAGGTGTCTGAACATCAATTACACGGGGTCAGTGAGGCTGCAGCTTGAATGTGGGAATGCCTTTCCTCATCCATATGCAGCATGCCCGGGGACTGCACAGATGGAGCAGCAGGGGTCAACGCTTCGCTGAGAGCAAGACACATCAGTGCGACAGGGAAAGCCTGCGAAGCTTTCCCAGTTTCCTGTCCCTACCTTGGAAAATGATTCTGCTCCTCACAGCTGCAAGGCACAGCAAGCATGGGCAGGACCTGACAACGGAGACCCATGTGGTACAGGCAGAGAATTGACAATTTGTACAGATGGCTTTTTTCCTTCTTTTTATCTATGATGAACAACAGGCTTGTTTCCAAGCCTGTGTTTCCACAGGAGGCTGGGGTGTGCACCAAGGGGGGTCAGCTCTGTGTTGAGCCAGGAGCTGCAGCCTCCAGAGGATGGACGGAAGGGCAGCCACACTGCTCAGGCACCATTGGCAGGTACACGAGGTCCTGGAGTTCCATCAGATGTAAAAACTCATGAGTTCAGAGCTGTGCTTTGTGAGAAGGCTTAAACCTGAAGGAGTTGGTTGTTTTGTAATGACATAAACTAGAAGACAACCAAAAAACCCACCAAAACCCCAACTGCCCAACTGCAGAACAAAACAAATGTGCTGTATCCAAAATATTTCACTTTGGCCAGCATTACTTTTCTGTATACAGTCTGATTATATATTCAAGTAAATTTGGTTAGACCTTTAAAGGTCTGGTGACCTATAAAGGAAAAGTATACTTGGAATAAAGGATTTATTATTTGGCTGCATCATCTAATAGTGAGAAGAGGTGTGGGTAGGATCTGCAGCTAGGACCTGCCAAAAATAAGCCAAGCCCTTTTTATCTGAATGATCTTTAACTTCAGAAAGCTACTTCAAAATAAAGGTCAGGATCATTTACAAATAAATAGGATGCCTGAAATATCCCAATAAGCGTGCATCCTTGGTAACTGATATGATCTAAATGTTCTTCTGATCTCGTGTTTCTAAAATAAAAATAGAACTTGTTAGTAAATTTATATTGGAAATCAGGGGGTTTTCTTGACAAAAAGTCCCCTGTTGAGGAACTATTCCTAGAGAGATATACCAAATGATGCTGCCTTTCCAATTAATATAGAAGGCTCTGGTCAATTTTTAAATTCTGTTCCGGCCCCTAAAACATGCTGATTTCTGTAAAATTGCCACAAATTTGGAACTTACACATCTGCTTTTCCAGCTTCCTGGCCTGCCTGCAGCCAGCTGGGCTGCACCAGGACCTGCTGGCTGCCTCTGCCTCAGGCTCTCTCCCCCATCCCACCCCAGGGGAGCCCCGGGTCGGCTCACTGGGCACGGGGCCAGCTCCCAGTGCAGCTGTGCTCCCAGAGCAGTGTGAAATGAGCTGTGTGGGAAAAGGGCTGTGAGGAGTGGGGCTTCCCCCTTGGCCTGCCAGCAGCCTGGGAGATCGGGCTGAATGCTGAGCCCCAGTGCTGACCTGAGCTGTGGTCAGCCATGCCTGTGCCAGGCTACCCCGACCTCCTCCATCTGTGGGCAAATACCCCAGCCTGGCCTCTGCCTGTCTCCATCCTCATGGCCCTGCCATGCTCTCCAGGGCTGTGCCTGCCCTTGGTGACCACCTGGACCCGCTGGAGGGTACAGGTCCTGCCCACCTGCCACCCTGTCCGTGGTCTCATGCCTTCTGGCTCCACTGCCCACATGGAGCAGCAGCCCACTCTGCTGCTGCCCAGCCCACAACCACATTCCTGGGAAGCACAAAAGTAAAGGCAGAAAATGAAAGACAGCACAAAACCAGGTGTGTTCTGAAGATGCAGCAGCCCAGTCAAACACTGTGACTGTCAAAGAGGGGAAATTGCAACAAAAACATGATTCTGCTGAAGTAGGGCAAATTAATCACACAAATGCAAGTTTGTTCATGAACTGTGAGAGCATTTTTCCTTGCTACACATTGTTTCTAGGGTGTGAAAACAAGGAGCTACCTTTGCATCAAATCAGCACCTTCAGCTTCCAAATGGACAAAAAAGGGCACGTGAAAACCAATAATGTTGGCCCTTGGTCACCCAGAAATGTTTGCATGATAAAGATCACATACTTTCACTGTGAGCTGAGTCAACTGCTGATATCAACTAAGTGCTGCCATTTTAAATAAAATAACTGTTGATAAACATCAGGAAATAGTGCAAATTTCACTGTGCTTTTTACTTCTGAGGAGCAAACAGGGCACTGGGAATAAAGCAAGGCACGAGAAGAGAAGCTACCTTCTTAGGCAAAACGATGTAAGCTACTAAATTAACGCTGAACTCTCAGAAGATCTTGGATCAGTATAATATGATATGAAGAATGTTCCACTCCTTGGCTAACTTTTGGCTTGTCAAAACAAAAGCAGAGAACTAATTAAGAATAATCTGGTCTCAAACAAGAAATGCATTACTGCAAAAAAACCCCAAACCCAACGCTAATACAAAATGTGCTCTGAACTACTGAATTAAAATATTTATAACAAATGTGTTTGCTTATAGTATAACTGAATAAGCCACAATGCAGCTTTACATTTTGGGTAAGGCAAATATATTTGGACCTACAAATAATTTTTCTGTGCAAAATTAAAAAAAATACATAATAGGTTTAGTATCATAATGCATAAAGGCTTCCTGTGGTAAAATCACTACACAATAAAACCCAGATGTCCTACCTTAAAAGCTTGAGGAAAAGCAATGCTGAATTTCTGAAATGCTTCATCTACTTTCAGAGTAAGGTGCAAAACCAACAAGATTATTTCATTACATGACAGTTTACCTTGTCAAGGTTCTTGTCTCTCAGTATCAGCATTTTAACCCTGAGAATTCTGGGAGGCTGACGGAACTCTGTCTATTCTGCTACCAAATGCAGCATGACCATGTGATATGCCAGTTAATAACTCAACAAAATAGAATTAACTTGAATATATTATAGTAAGTATGCCTTGAGCATAATTCTGATCTATAAAGAAGAAAAAGTGAGTAAATTACCTATGTGTAACTTTTTACAGAGAGCTTAAAAAACATGGACACATGCAAGAAACTCCTCCTCATCATCACTAACTTCAGGCAGATACAATATTTTGCTTTTGGTGTAACCTGTCTTGTTCTTACATGAATAACTTGAATCACTTATATGATATACAGGATATGACTGTATACAAAGAATAGACTCTCTAATTTTTTCCACACAGACACAGAATGAATGACTCTTAAAGAAATCTTTCAAGAAAGAATGATTAATTAGTAAATTAGAATCAGTATCAGTTTCATAAGTATGGCAGAAAAAAAAGAATTTCAAGGAAGAATTTGAAGAGTAACAAGGAAAAGACACATTCAAGGAACTCTCTTAGTGATGAGTGGAGCAGACAGCACACAAGAAAGGAGGGACCAAAAAAAAGGAATTCAAAGCTATCAACCATGGCTACATTTCCATGTGTGCAATACTGGCTGTGAATGTGTTTGCCTGTCTGGATTCATATGATGCTGATGGGAGAAGTCATGGCTCTTAAAAGAAACATAAATGAATTCCCACTTGGGCAGCCAGGCACAGGCTGCCCCACAGACAGGCTCCCTGTCCACAATGTGACACAAACTCTGTGACCCATGTCATCGAAACAGCACTGCCAAACCAAGACATGGCTGTTGACGAAAATGAGGGGCTTTGCCTTAGGCAGCTGCCACCTCCTTCATTCAGGATTTCTCATAGCTCTTTAAGAGAGCTTCCCCTTCCTGTCAGCTCCATGACTGAACATAGAAAGAGTCCTCTCTAAACTACCCAATAATTCTTCCAGGGTTCAAAGAAACTCTGCATAAAGCAATCAGATGTGTGGGTCCCCCCAGGAGGGTCCCCAAAATGCTAGTGATTTTTTCAAGGTATGATTATTCTGTCTGATTTTCTTATGGAACACCCCTCTTACTCAAAGATGAGGCCAACCATACACTTATTTAATCAGATATAAATAAGTCATGTCCGTCAGTGTGGATATACCTCAAATGAAGTTGTTCTAAATTAGGATTGTAATGTATCTTTTTGGGGAATCTCCTAGGCTATTTCTGAAGCAGCCCACAGGTAGGGAGCCTGGTATTTCCAGGAAGAGGTGGATTCACTTTGCATGCACTAAGTAATGTGGCAGATGAAATCAATACATCAGATTGATGCCTCCTTCCTAGATCACCTGGGCAGTATGCCTGCCTCATCACATTTTTCACACTGTGATCCCAGTGCCTACATTCACAGCAGACACATTAAGCAGTATGGGCCAAGTGATTACTCCACCCTGGCTTCTTTAGCCTGGAAATCCTGTGTTAATGTAAAAAGTCCTCC
Organism: Leptocoma aspasia; assembly: GCA_013399835.1. Classification (NCBI taxonomy): domain Eukaryota; kingdom Metazoa; phylum Chordata; class Aves; order Passeriformes; family Nectariniidae; genus Leptocoma; species Leptocoma aspasia. The sequence goes on from VXAX01001641.1 coordinate 1,492,858, forward strand.
TGTTTCAACCAGACAAAACTTTCCAGATGGAATAAAACAGGACACATCTGGGAAAACCTGGATGTGAGATAGCCCAGAGCACTGACACATTTTAACTTAGAGCAATAACTTAGGCACCCATGTCAGCAATCTAATTTCACTACAAAACCAACAGAAGTAGTACATAGTACTGTTGGTTTTATTTTCTCTTTTAAAGATTTATTGCTTCTCCCACTTGATGACATCCTCCATGATATATCCTTACAATACCACAGAAGTGAAGAAAATTATATCTCATGTTACTACTTCAACTGTTTTCTTTCTGTATATCTATATATGGGCTCCTGTTAAAATGACAGTTGTGATCTGCTACTTGATGTTATTTTTGCAGATGTTATTCAAACTTATTCTCTCTCAATTTTCTTTCTTTGATCTGACAGTTATTTCCTTCTTTGCTGGGATTCTATTGCTCTCACCTGAATATAACTTGGAAAAAAAAGTAATTTCTGTTAGAGGCAGTTTAAAAATATACTAAGAGGACACCAATAAAGTAATCAAATGTTACAAAACTGCTTAGGGAAAAGTGTTCACTTTGGAAGATAAAAGAAAAAAATCAGCATTAGCAGAAGATACATGGTCTCTGAAGAGAAAAAAAAAAATACCCAAGAACTATATTTTTGATGTAATGCATTAGCAGGGAAAAAAAGGGAGAAGAAATCTGTAAACTTGGTCGAACTTCAGGTAGTTAATGCTACTTAATTTTATTTAAGCCATGTGAATGATTAAATCTACAATTCAGAGTAGTTCCAAAGTTATTTGAGGCCTTTAACATCACTATCCAATGTACGCCAAAGAGCACTAAAGATAACTGTTCCTGATCCACTCCATTTGGCTGTCTGTCCTGGCACTTCCACTCAGGGACTTCTCTTCCTTAGTTCTTCAAGCCTGCGACCAGAGTCCTCTTCTCTTGCCAGAGACACCATTTTTTCTCTCTCAGTTCTCTGATATTCTAAACATCCTCCTTATTTTTCCTCCTCTCATTTCTTTTTCTGCTGAGAAACATCCGTCTCCCTAACAGCCAGCAGCGACCTGCTAGGCAACACATTCAGTCAAACTCTGAGTTCCGCTCTTTCTCTCTCCCTCTTTTCTGGCCTTTCCTTAATCTTCCTCCAATTTCTTCCTATGTGCAGTTTTTCTCATTCAACACCACTTATGTCCAGCAGCTGTAACTCATTCACATATATATGGCTGTCAAAGTCAGCAGCTCTGTCTGTCTCATTACAGGCAGAGCCATGACTTTTAAGACCTGGTTCTACAGACTCTAATAATTCATAGCAGTTTTTCTACTTCAAGCTAATAAAACACTTCATAACATTAGCACATTGATCTGTGTAACAAAAAGGAGAAGACTCAGTGTGACAAACAGGATTACAATATAAAGAATATGACTGACAGCAACTCTGGCAATTATTCAGGTGCTGCTGCTTCCCACTGACTCCCACTTTGTCCCTTTGCAAACATATTTGACCAGAGTGGTCACTGCAAGGAGCAAGCCCAGCCCTCCTCCCACCCCCAGCTGCCTGCTTCCAACCCTATGCCAGCCCAGGTTTCTATGAATACAAGAGATTATCTGACCCAGGATAAAGTTAGCTCCCATCCCTCTTCTTTTTTGGGGTACTGATTAGTACAAACAAGGAATTTTCCAATTCAGTTCACCACACAACTACAGAAAGACCTGGGCTTGCCAAGGGAAGGAAGCAGCATATGAGTGGAAAATAGGACAAATATTGTGGTGGCAGTGCAGCTCAATTTTTCATGGAAACATGACCAGACTTCCCCATTCATATCCACTGGGGTGTTTCATCTCCTATACAGCCGCCACCTGAGGAACTACTGAATCTGAGAAATTAAACCTTCAAGCAAGCCAATTTACATTTTCACGATTCTCTGGGAAAACCAGCATGTGGAGATTCAAGCAGCCACGATCAGACTGCATCCATTAACCGAGATATCTTGAACACCTTTTCATTATACCTCTATTTTAACAGTAGCCTGCAGTCTACTGTAAGAACATGAAGGACAATTAATTAGTCCATGCTATACCTGAGCTAGTCCATACCTGAGCCAGTCCATACCTGAGCTAAAGCTCGGGTATGATGCTATGCACACTACAACACAACTTCATAAAAGAAGAGTCATAATGCCACTGGTTTATGTCAACTGATCCCAGTGATATCATTACTGGGCATAAAACATTTGCAGTTATCACCAGCCTGCTCTGGTTTCAGTAGCACATGGCAATTTTATCATCCATTCAGCACTATGCAGCAGAACAATGTTTGCATCTAAATGAGGCAAAGACAAGCAGCACATGACAATTCAGGTTTTTGCTCCTGTCCCTTCCCACAGGGCTGTGGATCCCCAGCCAGACAGCTCTTGCTCAGGCATGATGTGGAGAGATCAACCATCCACGCAGGCTGACGGGCAAGCGCTACATGCCAAGTGCAGCTGGAGTGCAGGATTATCGTGTGTCATAACACCTGCTGCAAAAGCCCTAGTATTTCCCATTCCTTAACAGAGCATTTCCCATCCCGCCCATTCCTTAGCACAGTATGCTATCTCACCAAAGATGTGGCCTATCATCACACATCTACATGGAGTGGAAAGTCATAAAGCTGCAGACAGTAGGATTAAAATGTAAGTAGGATAGCTTTTGAAAAAATGTAATGAAGGTCCCTCCCACTAGCACATGACCACATGACCACAGAGCCTTACCCACACTTGTGGCTGACCAATAAATGCAGCCACAAGCCAACCCTATCAACCTCAGTCTCCTATATTCAGGCCTGATCCAAAATCTATTCCCATTAATGACAGTCTTTCCATTAAACTCACCAAGCTTTGTAACAGGCAAATGTTGCACTCTCCTATACGTTATCTCTCACATCTTTCACATCCTTGTAACAATGATGCAAGAGTTTAGTAACTTCTGCTTACATCAACAACTCAGGTAGATAGCTGCAACCACCTATATGGCACATAACAACTGTTTTTAGATTTAACAATTTAATTTAAACAAAATTTTGTTTATAAACTCTGACTTGTAGAAATAAGCTTCACAGTCTTCAGCTGAGGTTTCTGTGTAACTGAAGACATTCACCTGCAGGTTAACTTTACCAAAGTACTCGTTGGCATCTACAGCACTGCATATTTTGTATGTTTCTTACAAAAACAAAGAAGTTGCTTGGTTTGTTTCACTATCGCTTTAACAAATTACCCAATTTGAGCAAAATTAACAGTGGAACACTTCAAACAACCTGACACTTGAAGCATTATGCTTCTCTGCTGAACATCATTTTGTTGAAGGCAGCAATCTGTAAGGCTTGCAGAGATGATTTGTTGTTTCTTTTAATAGAAAGATAGATAAGCCATCTGGCAAGGAAAACGCAGCTCCTCACTTATTAGTACCAAGGAAACTGCTTTTTCCTCCTCTTCTCTCCTCTGTAAAAGTCAGAAGATGTTTTACTTACAGCGTCTACTTTGACGACTGACAGCACAACTTCCATCAGGATCAGCAAAAGCCCCGTATCCCTGCAGGGAAAGGTGAATAAGGACGATATTGTTTCAAGCCAGTGCAAAACAAGCACGTGATAACGCTCTGCAGTTAAAGGTGACAATACGACTTTAAAAAAGTTATTTCCAAAAGCCTACCGAGCGGAATTACTTACTGACAAAGGAAAATACGTGCACTGGGAAGCTGCGAGATGTCCATTTTCGCTCCTTCCCTGGCCGGGGGCTCGGCTCAGGGCTCCCTCCCGCCGGACGGCCACCCCTGCAAGGCAGAGAAGAGCCCGCTTGTAACGCCGCTCCCCCCGCCGGAGGTCTCGGCGACGCCGCTGCCGGAGCAGGGAG